>JACXIT010000186.1:2970366-3149201 GCA_014737525.1 Bombus difficillimus | reverse complement strand
AAATTATTTTTATTTGGCAATACAGATTAAGTGGAGACGAGTATCGAAAATTGAAACAGGAATTAAGAGAACGTAAAAAGAAACTTAAAACAATACCTCGATTTCATTTAAAAGTAGCTGGTGAAAGTGCTAGCTTAACTATTAATGTTAAAAGTGAAAACAGGATTCCTATTTTTCTTAGTGATATACAACATTTATTATTGTATTCATTACATGGTCATCACTCACCCTATGTGCCAGCAAGATGGTGTCACCTTGAAAAATATAATAGGGTAATGTAAATATTGAGCATATCTAATATTAAAAATTTCTGAAATATCGTTAAACATTAAACATTTTTTAAAAAGGTCACGCACACTGTGGTTCTTGTTGTTGAAGGGCTTTCTCTGTATCATTTTATGGCTTATGAAAGTATGTTTCCACATATAACATCAAAGTTGGAACATAGGGTAGAAGTCGTAACACCTACAGCATATGGAGGGTCTGTAATAGAGGATCTTGCAGCTGTTCCCATAACCGGGATACAAAGTGATAAATTACTTAAACGTATGTACATTTTAAAATACTATTTGTTATAATATGTAACAAGCATACATGGTGTATAATTTTTTAGAATATGGATCATTAGAGGCTGCATTACAAAATAATAGCGATGTAATAAAATTATTACTAACTGTTTTCCCAATGCATAGAGATCCATCAACAAATGCGGAAAAGTTTAAAACAGAATATGGCCTCCCAAAGACTGATAAATTCCCCCGTACACTATTACTTCTATCTTTATGTCAAATGATAGAAGAAAATTATCCTGTCCCATTAAAGGGTGAATTAGCAAAAAAGTTAGTGCCAATAATAGAAATATTCCGAATTAAATTTATGCATTAAATAAACAAATATTTTGTTTAGATACGGACATTACATAATGACAAAGGATGTTTATGTAGAAGCTAATGAAAAATCTCCAATGTTTGGTCTAGACTGTGAAATGTGTAGAACAACTATTGGAGAATTGGAATTAACGAGAATATCTCTCGTGGATGAAAGTATGAATGTAAGTTCAATTTCAAAACTATTATGAGAAGGATATCCAAATTCTACTAAATTTCTGTCACAGGTTATTTATGATAGTCTGGTAAAGCCAGATAATCGTATCACTGATTATCTTACTCAATTCAGTGGTATAACAAAAGAAATGTTGGAAGGTGTCACAACTACGTTGTCTGATGTTCAACAAACGTTACGAAAGTTACTTCCCGCAGATGCAATTCTAGTAGGACAAAGTTTAAATTCTGATCTTCATACATTAAAAATGATGCATCCATACATTATTGATACATCTGTTATTTTCAATATTACCGGTGACAGGTGCACAACTTATTTTCTTTATATTACAGTTATATTCTCACAAAAATTTTTCTAAGCAAATATTTAATTACAGATATCGAAAGACAAAGTTACAAATTTTAGCGAGAGAATTTCTTGGTGAAAGAATACAAGAAAGTAGTTCTGGTCATTGTTCAACTCAAGATTCGCAGGCTTCTATGAAATTAGTGCAATTAAAATTAGCAAATAGTGTGGATTATGGAGATGCTGTGTTACTTGGTCGTTGCAACATGGAAATATTGAAAATGAAACCAGAGGAAAGAACAAATAATCAGCGGTCATTAAAAAGTGAAATACGGAAGTATGCTACATCAATTTTCAAACATGTAACGAAGGATCGAAAAACTGCTGCCATTGTGGGTAACGGAGAAGTTATGAACGAATATTCCAAATATTTAACTTCTTCTATCAACGTTATGGATGATGAAAATTTCGATAAAAACGATCAAGTGTGTACCTCAACCATAAATTGAATTATTAAGGAATCGATTATTTGAATTAGTAATGTCTACTATTCGTATTATCACAATTTTATTGTTATTACAGGTACGTCTTGTAGTGACAGACAATAATAAACAAGCCATCCTACGAACTACACAAATAGCCATGGAACATGCCTTTACTTTATGTCATGTTAGGATAGGACAAGAAAAATTAAAAAGTGATAAAATAGAAAAGACGTTCCGTACTGTAAATAAATGGGTACATAAATTATGGCAGCATATGGCAGTGAATGGTTTAGCATGTGTTATATTTTCGGGAGAAAATAATGCAGCAAATGGTGCTTGTTTTTTGAATCTCAAGAGAGAAATACCTGAGGATTATACAATACGCGCTTAAAAATAGAAAAATTTATCATTTGTACACTAATTTAAAAGGAAATTATTGAAGAAGTATTTTTCTAGTAATATGAATTGTAAAGAAATCTATGACAAACTAGAAAACAAAGTCTCATACTAATTTCCATTCGATAATTATTTTATAGAAATGTACAAATATTGTATTATTAATAAACTTTTTTATTCCTTGTAAATTTAATAAGAGATTGTAATATGTATAAGCTCTACTGGACAGAGCACATACATTTACGAAATGGACAACAAATTAAAGAGAATGTTGAATTTAATTAGATCGATTTTCGTTATTTTCACCTTAAATATTAAAAATTTGTTTCTATAAAGACGATATATTATCATGCAGAATAAGGGTTATTTGAAAAATATAACAATAATAAACATGATAAAGTTAGGAGTTACGAACAAAAACGAGTATCTATATTGTTTTATTTTTATACTACATCTTAATTTACCATATAGAGCGAATTAGCTATAATGAAGTAAGCAAAGTTTAATATGGATGCTTTATACTTGGACATTTTACCAATAAAAATATGATTTTGACTAAAATATAATCGCACTTTATATTAAAAAATATATGGTACATTATTTTATACTAACAATAAATTACAAGATGAAAAATAACCATAATTATTAAAACCAAAAGTAAAACGACTTTTAGTTTAATATCTTTCAATTTTTCAAAATTACAATAAAAAAGCGAATATGTAAGCATTAGAATAATCAGTATTATTAAGATAATTCTGGAAATAGTAAGCGATATATTAATCACTTTTATCTGAATTGCATTGTAAAAAAAGAAAAGATCGTTTTATTAACTAATACTTGAAACTATTCTATATGTAATGCCTACAGATCGTATAACATGAAATATCAATTAAAAGTTTAGTATGGCTTATCATAAAACTTTTCTTTACCCGATGACTTTTGCTTTTTCAAATATGTTAAGTAAGCAGAAATAGGCTGTCGTGAATTCCTAGCAAGCATTTTTTCTCGGAATAAACTTGCTTTTGGAGCTTTCTTTTTCTTTTTCATTGTTTCAATATCGACGACACTAAATTCAGTTGTATTTCCAGCACAACTTGGTAGAGTAATATCATCTTCTATGTACATATTCTTCATCTTTTTAGCTTTGAAACTGCACATTGGAGATAGGGAAGATTTTTCTTCTGATAATTTTCTCTTTTTTGATGATTTTAATGGAACATCCGATAAATTTTTAACGATGTAATCCGGAAGCCGTTTAATACTTTTTTCTTGTATGTCCGTTTCACTAAATTCTGTCACCTGATTTTTGGATTTCAATTGTTTGATCTTAATTTCTTTTTGTTCTTGCATCTTTTCATTGTGTTCTCTTTGTTTCTTTTTCTTCGCTTCTTTGTTGGCTTTAATATTATCAGCAGTACGTTTTAAATCTTTTAATGCTTCATCTCGAGCTTTAGAGAATGTAATCGTTTCTGGTCCCTCATCAGAATCTGATACTGCATCGTGAAACTGTTGTGTTTTATTAGATGCTACAGTATATTTTGTATTATCTGTCTTCACACCTTCTAATAATTGCTTTTGCTTTTTCTTTGATAATTTTTTAACTGAAGTGTTTCCCTTCTGATCTGAAACATCACTTGATAATTTCTGCTTTTTCTTAGAAATCTTTTTAGGTGAAATTTCTTCATATTCCAAAGCATCATCTTCTGACAATTCCCTTTTTTTCTTAGGCAACTTTTCAAGCAATGCTTTTTCATCTTGCAAAGCAACATCTGTTGCTAATAACTTCTTCTTTTTCTTAAGCAGTGGCTCGTTTGGAATATTGTCATCTGATAAAACGATTGAAACTTTTTTCTTCTTTTTCTTTACTATTTTAGTCTTTTCATTTGTCAAATCTTGAACGTCTTGAACATCTGGAACTTTTTTCTCTTTTTTTTTCTTCTTCTTTATTTCGTTACGTATTTTTTTATCTTGACTTTCTGATTTTATTTCAGTAACTTGCTCATCTGACTCTTCTTGCATTTGCACATTGGTATTATTTGTTTTCTTCTTCTTCTTCTTCCTTTTCTTATTTTCCTTTTCTGTTTCATCATTATTGTCAATATTGCTAGTAGGAACAAATTGTTTAGCTGCCTTTAGTAATTTTGAGTCATTATTTTCTGGGAAATCAGTTTCAGATAAAGTAGACTTGGTAACTTTTTCAACTATTGGTTGCTTTCGTTTTTTACGTTTCTTTTGATGATCGCTTTCTAATATGTTCTCCGCTACTTTAAGCAGCTTTTTCTTTAATGAATCATTTAGACCTGGTGCTGCTTTTGTGTTTTGTTCATCATTGTTCTCATTTTCTTCTTTACCTTGGTCATTCTGTTCATTACTGTTACTAGTATTTCTTAATTTTTTAAAATTAGTATTTAATATTGGTGCACTTTCATTTAATTTCAATTGTCTTAAGTATTTTGTTGTAGGTGTTTCACTTCCTAAGACTAGTGTTGATTTGTTTAATTCTGGTACTTTACTTGACATTGGTCTTGAAAGATTTGTTTTTGTTGCTAAGTCAGTTAATTCAGATGGAAGACTTCTATGCATGAGAGTTTCATTGTTTTTTATGCTTCTTAATTTATTTACATTTTGTTTTTCCTTTAATGTCAAGTCTTTGTTCTTTTCCTCATCAACGGAGTCATTTTCTTCAGCATCACAGGTTTTGACATTAAGTTTCTCTTGCTTAGATACACTTATTTTGGGAGTACTACATTCTATTGATTTACTAAGTTTTAATACTTTTGTATCAAATATTAGTTGGGAGTCATTTAATGACTGTTCTACACTTTTAACTGTAAATTCTTTAGAGTTTCGCTTTTGTTTTATTCTTTTTGATTCAAAAGATAAATCAGGGTAATTATCTCCCTTTTCATTTTCTTCTATCTGGGATGTATCTGTTTTAAGATTCTTATTCTTTTTTTTGTCACTTCTAACGGTTTGAGCCATACTTAAATCACCAGATTTTCTTGATGTATTTTTTTCTTCATTAGAAACATCTGCCTCCTTACTTATACTTTTTTCAGCGATATTTTCTTTATCATTTTCATGTTGTTCTTCTTTCTGAATTGTTTCTTGTTTTATCCCTTCTTCATCATCGCTCTCATCTTCTTTAGTCTGCTCCTCATCATGTAATTTATCATTTTCAATACTTCCATCTTTATTCTCCTCAGTTTCATCTTCTTCTTCATCTTCAATTTCATCATCATCAACTACAAAATCTGCAAGATCTGACCCATTATCATCTGGGTCTGATGATTCTGTTTCTGATGCTCTACATTCATCTCCTGGTACATCATCATCAGTAAACTTTGTAACATCTTTACCATAAAAATTATATTCTTTTTGGATATCAGAATCTACACTGCTATTAGATTCATTATCATCGTCGCTGTCACTATCGCTTATTCCGCAAAATAAAAATTTAGGTATTTCCAATTTATTTTGTGAATTATCGGAATTTTGAGTTTCATTAGAATCGGATCCCATGTTTGCTATTATCGAAAAATTTCTGCTCAATTTTTCCCTTGTTGCACTGCCTTGCTTCTCACGAACTTTTTTTACATCATAGTCAGACTCTTCCGAATTTTCATCTAACTGTTGTGGTTTCATCTTTTCCTTCGAAGTATTTAACGACTGATTTGTCCCACTTTTCTTAGCAGATGTAACTATACTTTCATTACAATTAGATTTATTTAAAGATTTCCGTTTTTTTACAGTTTCAGCTGCATTAGATTCTTCAGGTCTATTTGCCTCTTGCACTGACTTATTAAGAGATTTTCGTCCTTTTGGGACATCTTCAGACAATTTACTTTTATTTAATGATAAATTTTCATCCCCTTCTGTTGTCTCATACGGTTCAGATAAACTGTTATTTCTTAACGATTTCTGGAGGGACATATTACTGTTAGGAGTAGAGTATTTATTACTATCTTTCGTCGTAGACGTATTCTCACCAACATTTATTGATATTTCTACATCTTTTGTAATATTTTTTGTATCTTCTATTGTATTTGTATTTTCTTCTTCATCTTTATTTTCGTTTTGTTTCGTGTTCTTCCGTTTTTTTCCTTTGGAAGATTTATCCTTACTATCATTTAATTTACATTCATCTTCTGATATATCCATTAAATTATTTTCATTTTTTGCTTTCATAGAATCTGAATGTGCTTTTAATATAACGGTATCATCTGAATCATAATCAAAAGATATTTTCTCCTTGTTTGTTTTTAGATTTTCTGCAGCTAACCATGCC
Organism: Bombus difficillimus; assembly: GCA_014737525.1. NCBI lineage: Eukaryota > Metazoa > Arthropoda > Insecta > Hymenoptera > Apidae > Bombus > Bombus difficillimus. The sequence continues at coordinate 3,142,685 of JACXIT010000186.1, read as the reverse complement.
TCTCTATCAACTAAAACAAGATCACATTCGGCTTCACTTTCATTTTCAGTTGTCTTTGAATGTATAGAATATTTGTCCATATCAGTATTCTTTTCTTTCCATTCACTGGCTGAGATATCTTGAAATGTATGTGACACACTAGCATCAGAATCGTTATCAGCTTTCATATTTTCTTGACATTCTTCAGAGGTCACTTGGTTAGTGTCTGTATGTTTTTCATTCGATTCTAATTTGTTTTGATATTGTTTCTTCAATCTTGGATCAGTAGAATCATCCAGTACAGAAACTTTCTTTGTCTGTTCTCCTCTTTCTGGTGCTTCTTCAACAAATTCAGCAGGGGTCTCTGTAACAATGGAAGAGTCACTACTTTTAATCACGTTAGTTACATTAGCTTCATTCATATTAATTAATGTAGAATCCTCTATGCTCATGTGAGCATCCGAGGATTTTAACAAATTGCTCGTATTAGATGATAAATTATTCGTTTCATGTATGTTTTTTAAACAAGGTACATCCTCATGCTTTGAAACAGTTAAATGTTGAGTATCTGAAACTGATTTCACATCCACTGAATTTGACGAATCTATGTTACTTAATTTAGGAGATGAAATCAACTTTATACAACTTATATCATCATTTTCATGCACATTTTCTGGCGTATTTAAGTTATCACTTTTACTTTTCGTGTCATACTGATCATCAGTAATACATTGATTTATATCATTTTGTTCAGATTCTTTATTTTCATTTATATTTTCCTTTGTATTTGAAACATCCATTTCGATGTTTATATTTGCATTACTTGTATGAACGTAAGCTTTCTTTGATTCTACATTTAACTCAATACCAATTTCTGTAGACTTATTATCATCTACTGTATTTATATCTTCTGCAAGTTCCATACTTTCAACATTATCGTTTGAACTTGCGTTTGTAGATACTACTTGTATAGGACCATTTTTATCTAAACTTTCACTACATGAACTTCCAATGACTGATTGTGTTTTTGTACCTACTACTAAGTTTTGCATATTATTAGAATTGTCTTCTTCACTCATTGAAATATCCAGACCTTCAATTGGTAAATTACTAATTACACTAGTATTAACTTCTTTCATAGAAGCATTTTCATTTGCCATTTCTAATGATTGTTTAGAATGACAACGTTTTGGCGATACACTTGTTTCGATGCAAGGATATTTGCATTTTTCTTCGGTTGACACATTTGCATTCAAATTATTTATGGATACGTGTTTCGGACTTTGTTGTGTATTAGAAATTGTATTCTTTATATCCTGTAAGTCAGTAACGATATTTGTTGTAAGATTCTCTTTATTATTATGACCATCATGTTTTTCCATTGGATTATTTAAATCTTCAATAAATGTGTTTTCATCTTTATTTTGTGGAAGTATTTTAGATTCATTATCTATTAAGGATTCTGCTTCATTTGTATTATCCACAGGCAGTGTTTTGCTATTATCTAGTATATTTTTATCTGACATTTTCTTATCAGCAAGTACATCCTTTTCAGTATCTTCAAAATTATTTGAAGAAACATTTTCTGGAGGGTTGTTGTGTGGTCCCTTAACTGTTGTAAATGTAAATGTAAATATCAGTTAGTCCTTATATTAGTTTTTACTAACAAATGTTATTCTAGAACTTTCTAGTTATATAATTTTGTTGAATTTTATACAGATAAAGAACTATGTTTGCAATCGATTGCAATCTAATTGCAATTAATATAGAATACTGAAATATAACAAGAAATTAAACTTACCATTATCTTCTGAATGTTTTTCGTTTATACTGTTACGACTTGTATCGAGTTTGTTTTTCGAAGTTGACAATGATTCGTCTTTTGATGATGTCTTAGGGGAATTTTCTGTACCTACAATTCAATATGGGATTACAGTATTAAAATTTTTTAAATTTAAGCATATTTTCAAAATATAATATACCTGATTCTCTAGTTTCAATAAGATCAGGTAATGTGCGATCTAATGTCACCACTGGATACTTCATATATTCTCCTTTTTCTTCTACAACTGGTTCTGGCAATACCACCGAAGTTCGTCTTCTTGTCTTAATAGGTGTATAGACTAATTCACCATGCTGCTGTTTATTTGGCGTATTAGATTCGGGCCCCACGGAACTAGCCCTTACATTACGTTTAACAAGTCTTGATGCTGGTTGTGGAGATTTTGCTTCTGAACCAGCTCTTGTAAAACGTTTACTAAACAATAGGTATATACAAAACAAACATAAAACAAAAATTCATACATATAAATCAATCATTAATCGTTACAGATACCTTTTTCGAGTATTTGTTTTATTACTATCATTGGAAGTGTTATTTCTAGTTTTCTTTGTCGGTGTGCCAACATCTGATTCTGGGATTTCGTTAACATCTGAGGATATAGAACTTATTCTAGAACGTAAAGTTCGTCGATTTTCATTGGTAGCAGAATTGTCCATAGCACTGGCTCGTTGCCTTGTGATTCTAGAAGTTTGCGTAGCGCTAACGATGCTTGAGTCGCTTAAAGGCGATTCGGGCGAAGATTCATTTTGTTTAACGTTTGGCTTAATTCGAGAGCTGCGACGAAGTGGAGAATCAGCCGATATTACCTCGATATTGGCACGGGTTTTGCGACCTTATATTTCAAAGGGAAGATGAAGAAAAATATAGTAATACAATCAAATTTCGTGAGATATCAATTATTTACTTCAAGATGGCTTGAAATAACGTTCATACAGACTCTATATTAAGTTGTTAAATTGATAAAAGTACAGCATGCAACTTCGAATCGACCGTTAGATTCAGCAACTGAGTGAACCGCGTGCGCATAGAAACCAAAAAATGAAAAATACAAACCAGGTTTCACATCTATTTCTTCATCTGATTCCTTTACAAGACGCGACATTTTTTTTACTGTTTACACTGTATACTAACAATAAGTCGTATAAAAAAGACAGTAACCAATAAGGGGTTACGTATTAACACGTGTTTATTCTCTGAATTTAAACTGACGACATACTCAACCTTCACCACATTGCGCGCGGATCGTCCGTTGTAGAAAATGCACTCAGAGCCACCAAGTGACAAAATTCAGCGATATTTCAATTTCTTCAATAAATCCGTTAAAAGAAATCTCTTTTAGGTAATTTAAACAATCAACAGATAATACATAATATTGTTTATACAAAAAATACACATTTTTATTATTTCTTTATTGTTTGTATTATTCTAATCGAAGTAATAAAACTTATAGTTTTATAACAAAAATTAATTCCTAATCATTGTGAAAAGTGCGGGAAATTAATAAAAGGAATATGTAAATCAGTGCATCACCGATAATGCAACCAGAGAGTAGAAAATATTCTTCTGTAAGTTTAGTTTTAATATTATCTAGATTTACATAAAATAATGATTTGCTTAAAATCAATATTTATCAGTAATAACAAATAATTTTACAGTAGAAATGCATGTTTTAGCGAAAGGAATCACATGTGTTCGTAATATTGCTATTCGTTTTGTATTAATTCGTTTATATTAATGCATAAATTATTCATCTTTATATATTTAGTTAATAGATTTATTTGTATAAAAATTATATTTTAAATTACTTAAAAAATATATTTCTTTAAATTGTCTATTACCAAGCCCGGCTAGCTCAGTCGGTAGAGCATGAGACTCTTAATCTCAGGGTCGTGGGTTCGAGCCCCACGTTGGGCGATATTTTTTCTTCTCTTTATCTTTTTTTAAAATAATTTTCAATATTATCACGTTGCCATTTATACACATTTTATAACCTACTATTTAGTATTATACATAACCTATTTTCTAGTGCCTTAACATTTTTTTATTTTCTTAACTTCCTTTTTACCCTTCTTAGAAACTTCTGTGATTATAACCCGTTCTCATAATTTATTTTCAAGAAAACACATATCCTCGATGAAAGACGAACTGTACATTAGTATGCATGACAAATCATTTTAAATATATAATGTCTACAAGGACGTTGCTGCAAAAAAGAACACAGTTTCTACAGCAATGTATTTAGTCCTTTTTTGCGTAGTTGATCACCATCAATAATAGCTGGAACGTCGACTTCGAGGTAAAAAAATGCACTATCGAAAAGTGTTTATATCATGAAGATGTCGGACTTGTAACAATAATGATTCACATGATTTATCTTCTTCAACAATTTACATGGGATATCAACCTATAAATATTTACAAGTTGATTTGATTCGGGACATTTTGAAAAAGAAAAATCATTTCAGTTGAAATTCTTTGGTGAATGTAGAATAAAATTGTGTACGAAATTGTGCGTCGTGTAAGTGACATACGCTTAGAACTGAATTTTTTATTTATAAACTTTGAAGAGTTGAGTTCAAGTAAAAATGTGGTAGAGATATAAATAAAAGAATATATGTAGTTTCTTTTTTAATAGCATTTAGATCTTATTAGTTGTAAATAAAGATAAGAGTTCCAAATTTTTAGCAATATAGGTACATACACATAAGCGAATCTACTTGAGAGATTGGAAAATGCATTTTATCGTGGAATTTACAGGTAAATCGGTATTATAAGCAATTTAATGTAATTAGTAAATATTCATGGATTTATGGCAAATTTAAATGTGGAAACGCGTACAGAAAGCATATAATATAGAGAAACGTATAAAATATCGAAGATAAATCATATTATAATACACGTGGGTATATTATTTTATAATTTATAATATTCATTATAATATATACAGGCGAATAAATTTAAGTTCCATTGCGTTAATTGTGCTTATAAAAATGTGAGTCTGCATAAAATATTTATTGTAATTAATTCATAATCAAATGAATGTTTTTTGACTTATCAATAATTAGTATAGCAGTTTTCTAAATGTACTTATATTAATATTAAAAATTGATCGATTATCGAATTCGAAGAGCCGCTATTCTTATTACACGTTACGAACATTTTTCGGTTATTCTATTTGTTAATGAATAATTCCAATATATATGAAAAAATACGTCTTAACTCTTACGATTCTGAAGTAATGATTTCAATAAGATAACGTAAATCAAAAATATTGTACGTATATAAAAATAATATTATATATCGTTTAATTTAAATCAAACTGTAAATCATGCAATACGAGACAAATTGACTAATACTTATTTATTTTTATTTCGAGTAATTTCATTTTATTTTATTATATCAGTGTTATAATTTCTCAAAAAATATAAGAAAGTTTTAAAAATGTTTGCCAATAATACTGATAATGTATTTATGAAACAGCATAATTTAAAATGTTATTTACGAAATACTATTTACAAAAATATTAATATTGTACTTGTAACGTCCAGATAGGCCATTGATTGTTATGCTGTGTTTTGTGTTTACCATCGTGTCTGCGCGTCTGACTCTTCTCAATGCTTCACTACTTAGGAAGCGTGAGACCAGCGAGCTCTTTATCGCCAAATATAAATACGAATCATCTCACGTTGCGAAATATCATTTTTTATATATCATCCTTAATATTTTTAAACTGTAAGCTTATATTGACAAAATATTGGGATTTACAATCGATAGCTCGTATTACAATATATTAAGATACGAGATCACCGAATCGTATTGCAAGATATTATTATTTACTAGCGAAAACTCGTGTAGAAAAATATTGGAATAATATAATACGTTGAAAAATATAATATAATAAAATGGAAAATAGATCGGGAAAATAGACTTATTTCCGTTTCTTCGAAAATTTATAAATCTTAAATTAAATGTTAATATAAAAATAATACATTAAATAACTGTAAGAAACACGTTTTAAAAATATCTATGTCTCGATTACGCAAAAACATCAGCTGTATTGACGTTATTTTAAAACGTTCAGCTAACCTTAGAATTCAACGCTACAGCGTGTTCGTCGTCACGAAAAGGAATGACTCTGCCATAGAAATGCAAGGGGCTCGTTGCCTCGTCGATGAGGCATACGCCATCGTTATTCTTTGTCGGTTATCCTATGTTTTTTATATAGTACGTTTAGTATATATGGTATGCTATATAAGATACTTTGGCATAGCGTAGAGTCCAGTCAAATTAGCCTTGAACGCAACAAAAAAAAAAAAAAAAGAAAAAAAAGGAAGGTGAAATCGTATTGCGCGAACTTAAAAAAATTATGTTTAGGAACAAATTTCATACGGTTGTTAGTCAAGATTTCTTGCAGAGAATTGATAAATAATCTCGAGATTTACCGAAAACAATTTTTTTTGTTGTGTTTTGAAAACAGAAACGACAGAGTCAGCCTGACTAATACTTTACGCTTACATAATAAATTAAATATCAACGTAAAAGTTAACACAAAATTTACAGATTATAGAATAAATTAAAAAAAAAATATGTTGTCTTTTTAAGAAATTTTTATCAATACAATTTCTTCCATGAAGATATTTAATGTTCGAAGTTTATGAAAATATTTAATACGTTATTAAATCAGTTTCAGATTTTTATTTTAGTATATAGTATGTATATTTTTCTCATTTCTTTCATGCTGAGGTATAAATTCACTTATTCGTGTCTAAGAAGCTTTATCGATCGAACAAAGTTCTTGGAAACACGAAGACAAGCGTATGCTTTCTCTGTGACTGACGTAATATCAAAAAGTATATTTTCTTCTTCGTTTATCTTCCATTGTATCTCTTAGGCCATATAATGCCATAAAAACGGAGAAGTCAATAAAAGTATAAATATAGTTAACGACAGACTTCTGTTAATAGCTTTTTTATATGTTTCTTATGCTTCTCTTCTTTTTTATGAGTTCAATCCTCGAACGAGGATGAAAGCACAATCAAAAACTTTCGACGAATTAGCTTTTATATATATCTTTTATATTTTCTTATACTTACCTTTATGTTTCTTCTTCATATCGTAATCTCATAGAAAATGAGGAAGCGATAGCAAATTTTCTCCATATCTTTTACAGTTTAATTCTTCAGAGTTTAGAGAATAATGTGACAATACATCCTAAATTAACTGTTATAATTTTTATAATTTTTCCCAGATCTATTGAAACTTAGGATCCCGTTGTAAGTGCAACCGCGCGATTTATATTGAAAATTTAATTTTAATTCTTCAGAGTCTAGAGAATAATGTGACAATACATCCTAAATTAACTGTTATAATTTTTATAATTTTTCTCAAATTTATTGAAACTTGCGATACCGTTGTTAGTTGAACCGCGCAATTTATATTGAAAATTTAATTTTAATTCTTCAGAGTCTAGAGAATAATGTGACAATACATCCTAAATTAACTGTTATAATTTTCATAATTTTTCTCAGATCTGTTGAAACCTAGGATCCCGTTGTAAGTGCAACCGCGCGATTTATATTGAAAATTTAATTTTAATTCTTCAGAGTCTAGAGAATAATGTGACAATACATCCTAAATTAACTGTTATAATTTTCATAATTTTTCTCAGATCTATTGGAACTTACGATACCGTTGTAAGTGCAACCACGCGATTTATATTGAGAATTTAATTTTAATTCTTCAGAGTTTAGAGAATGATATGATAATACATCCTAAATTAATTTTTATAATTTTTATAATTTTTCTCAGATCTATTGAAACTTAGGATACCGTTGTAAGCGCAACCGCGCGATTTATATTGAAAATTACATTTTAATTTATTTTCTAAAATTTAAGCGCCTCATTGTCGGTATTGTTACATTATCGCGTTCATTCTCAAAAGACAAATCTCTCTCAAGAGGTTTCATTCTTTCCTTTAATTTCAAACAACCGTATATCCTGCTACAATTACAGATAAATTACTGTTTATTTATTTTACTCTATTTTGTGTCGCTTTCATTCGATATAATTTAGAATAGGGTGCTGCACTTTTGATCCCTCGAATTCACTCAGAACGTCGTATTAAGGTTAAAAGCTTAGGGGGATCCCTACGTGACGTTCTGGTCAACTATTTCTGCCTTCCGTTTCGCTGCGGATGCTATCGACCCTGGACAACTTTTAAACCCCGGATCTTGTACCTTGACCTAATTCTGTCAGACATGTCCCCATATTCTTCGATCAATACTTCTTTCCCATTTTTACGACACACGTTCGCAAAAAAACAAACAATTTTTATCAGGCAACTCTTCATTTGCATATCTTAGTACATAGAATAGAAAAAGAAGATTTAGAAATATTAGACAAGTTAAATTTAATTCGATAAGACTTTTAATTAATCGTATCATTGTTGCAAGAGTTGGAACATGGGCCAGTCCCTGTGACATTGTTTTAGTTTAGTCTTTCGGAACAAAGATTTTTTAACAATATATGTGATAATATTTGTATATAATATTTGAATATTCTTCGATTTGGTAAAATAGAAATTTTCAAGATGACATATACGTATGTATAACTCAATTTATAGGATTCTAGTCTCATTTATCATAATCATACTGATAATATCCTTAGTGTAAGGAGAAGTAATTGTAATTAGACAAATAGGCAATTGCGCTGTGAGTTGTGTTCAAACGATTACATCAAAGGTAGAGGCTGTTATCGACTAAGGGAGTGTTCTCCACGTTTCTGGATTAGCGGTAATTTTAATTCTATTTAGGACCTAACACACGTCATTGTTTATTTACCTAAAACACATAAATTAACGAAAACTCGCATAATTATAGAATATTGCAGGACTGTTATTCTATATATTATCTTGATTATTAATGCATACAAATTCATTTTTAACTATAAAAATTGTACAAATGACATTACAAATGCAACCTTTTGTTGATAGAATTCAACGAGTAATTTTTCAATCTCTCGGAAATTGTTACTTATTTGTAATATATTTTAAGCAGATCACTAAACCGTAGGAAAACAGGAAGCAAGATTTCAACGTAAACTTCCGTGGGAGACTGTTAGGTTTCTAAATTATATACGTAATGCACAGAATGAATCATAAGGAAGTCCAAGAAGTTGCTGTCCTTATCAATTAATTTCCTTACATGCAAGTATTCGTATCTCGATTCCCTTCTCCCCTTTCACTGTTCTCCACTCGTATTTTGTTCACAGTTTCAAACCATCTGTTTCTACTGATGTCACATAGTACATCAATTCTATACACATTATACAATAAGAAATACGACTACTAAACGAAAAAGGAAAACAGAAAGAAAACATGGAAGATACAGCGATGTTTTAAACAAGCCGAATAAATAATTTCGTTTCTTTAGAATTAAATGAAATATACGTGGAAAGCAAACAATTGTTCAGAATTTTTTACGTACGTATTATAAACATTGTTTAAGCATTTATGGGAAATCTAAAGATGAAAAAAAAATGAGATGTTTAAAGTATGGTACTCGTTAGAGTACTTAACGAGTGCAACGAATCTTTGCTCGAGGCTCTTGCTTGTTTCTTTACTTGTGTTTCTAAAAATAAGAATTTGTACAAACATCTGTAATCTGACAGTAGCTTTTTAATTTAATAATTTTCATTTCGTGTTTTTAAAATCAAATAAAATGTAGGTGAAGCAATTATTTAGAATTTATGAATATTTATCGATATAAAAGTTAACTAATAATTTTAATTCTAAAACTAATTCAAGTCTACTTTCGCAAACAATATGATTTCGATACAATATGATGTGGCGAAAAGAAAAAGATTGATAAGAATCGAACTTATTGTGTTACGTAATTCTCAAAATAAAAGTATTACCCATACAAATCCAGGAATTTGAACACACGATAAATACGAAATTACGAAACTTTTTCAACGAAACTGAAAGTAACTATTGATATACACACAAGTATGTACCTTTTTACGATAAGCGTTCTACGTCCCATTGACAAAGGTGCATTGACTCTAATCGTAGATGCATTGGCGCAAGGTTGAAGGCCAACAACTCGAAGAGTCGATTCAACGCAAATTTTAGCCCCATTTTTGGCACAACAATTGATTTATACCGATGAGAACACTAATCTAATCGTTGCTGTCGACCTATCGTTTGCTCAATGGAATTCGAAAGAATTTGCTGCACGTCAGGTTCCCTTATCCCTCGCGTTGTTTGAAAAATATTAGGCCAACAACATTGGAGCCAACGCTAGGAATTCTATTTCCACGAGCTCTACATCTTCGAAGTCACTGGCACTTATCTGGGTCATTAACACCTCGAAAAAGAAAAGGGGAACTTCTTTTCCCATTAATTTCACTCGTTAACTCTAATATTTACTTATTTAAAATCGATCATTGATTTCTTAAAAAATTAATATCTTACGTGATAGCTCGATTTGTTAATCGGTCAATGATAGATTATTACGTATAAATAAATTACGAAAACGCTCACATATTTATTTCCAATTTATTATATAGACAAATTTATAACAATTTTAACTGTAAAACTAATTCAAATTTATTCTTCGAAACAGTATAACTTACTTTTAGGAAAAAAAAATTTTTTAGACGGACAAATATCACTAGTCTAATGTCTGTTACTTGAATTTTTTTTGCAAAATTCGTATTACAATTCTTCTTTAAATTTTTGTAGGAAATGAATTGTCTACAAAATATCTTACTTGGAGTTAATAGGTATAATTATATTGCTTGAAATAATCGTGTATAATTGTTCTTTGTTTATTCTTGTCCTTTGTTCTAGTTTCCTTGAGTGTTTTGTACATGTTCTGTTATTAGTACGTTACCTAATCGAAATAGTAAATGAAAACAAAATTCATTTTCCTATTTCATATTGAGAAACGTTAAACCGTTTCCAATTAATTTCTCGCGAAGCAATTCATTGTCAATTGAGTCGTTTGAAAAACTTGGATCAAGGAAGGAATAATAATTTTTATATTCTAAATAACAAATACATGTTAAATATGCGTACGATATATTTTTATAAAACAAAAAGAAACAAGGGGAACCTAAGGAATGTTTAATTTCATAAACCCCAAAACTTTTTGCATTTTCAACGACAAGTAAAAGAAAACTTCACTGTAGGTTCATACGTATAATAAATTTGTATTTGTTTAATAAATGTATAACTAATAATTATGTATTCTATGTAAAAAATTCAGAAAATATACGACACTATATTTACTCGAGTCTTTCGTATTTTTCAATATGTCCAATTCGTATCTTTCCTAATTATATTTATTTGCTTTAAAAAAGAAAAATCCAAACTAATTCGTATGCAATAATATAATACTTGTAAAGAAAATTAGATCGAGTATCGTTAGTTTCTACAAAATAGCATTCACCGTTATATTACTACGTTATTAATAAGAAAAATTTATAACATTCTAGCAGTCTGTAGAAACAAAGTTACCTTAGATTACATTATTTTTGTCAAGATGAAAAGTTGACATGACGTTGTCCAATGAATCTCGAAGGGGTTAAATAAGAAAAAGAAGATCTGTTCGTTGACGCACGACCAAATCTCTGTCGATTAAACTCATTCATTGCTTCCTAATCGTACAGCGAGTCATCCCCTCGTATTAATACTTCCTTTTTGCATTTTTCCATCGGAAAGTCGGCGAATACGAAACAGTGAAATTGTTTATCGAACTATAGCAAAAGGGCAGAGATGCCCGGCGTCTGCGCGTCGCGACGCGTGCTATGTATAGCCAATGATACGTCTGGTGGCCGGGGCATCGGTTCCTCCGTGCGAATTATATGTTCATTGCAGGCTTGGTCATCGGCCAAGACGTACGGTATTATGTTCGCACCACGAAAAAACGAGCTTGCAGCACATTGAACGATTCATCGGCCTGAAAACTCGAAGGTGCGCATCCAACTTTTAGTCCTTGTTTCTCGTCTCGTCGAATCGGTCGCCATGAGCAAACGAACCCTTTAAAGTCCGCGACGGTGTTCACAGTTTCATTTTTCTTTTTCCCGAGAAACATTTTCTCCCGTAAAACAGAAACGTACGAGGGAACGTTTTCAATGTAGATAACTCGGTTGATATCATTTAGAGTCAGTGGATCAGAGACAGATGGATTAGAAACGCGGGAGAAAGAATGCGAATTTCAAGCGCGTGATCTTGAAGACGCAACTGAAGGTGCATGTTCTTCGTTTGTGCTTGCAAGGAATATTCTTCCCGCTGGAATTTGTACCGATAAGAGCGTGTGCGTATCGCAGTTGCTGTTTACACAAGAAGGTAATTAATTGTGAAATATGTGTCGTCCTTTTCTTTGTTAAACAAACTTTCAGGTGACCATTGTCTTTTTTCATTGAAAGATATTCTTCTTGAAAAACGATCGCGAAACGGTGAAAAACGAACGAGGAAGCGAATGTTTTCGTAAAAATGAATCTCTAGTGCGTAACGTGCGATTGTTATGGTAGATTAATGATCTCGCGGTCATTGTGTATAGGGTGGTGCGTTAATCGCGAAAGTGAACCGATTCCAGTGTCCTTTCGAATGGCACGTGATCGGCAGATAAATATCGATACGCTTGTTTAAATAAACTGAATTTACTTTAGACAACAACTTTTACAGAGTTCGTAGAATATTGATGCAACATGCCTGCGACAGTCGAGATCCGTGATAAAAATTCTAGATAGGTCTATGATAGCGAGTGAAGTAGCATGAAGTTAAATTACGCGGGAAATAAATTAGGAGCATCTATATTAACTTCTTTTCTTTCTTATTCCATAGAAATTATTGGTCTATTCGTGATCGTTTTATTATTCAACGTATAAAGCAGATTTTTGGGATTTAATATCTTGGGGAAATTCTGGTGAAATCAACGTTAAAATTTTAACTTCGATTTACGCACGTAATTGTACTTACGATATGAAACGAATAGAGCTTTCTAATATATCCGTAAATACTGAAGCGAGCTAACCACTTCTTTCAACTTTAATCTCATTATACTCTAGTTACTGTTTTAAGCTTGTTATAGTTCTTAAAAGGGCTGGTAAACACCGTGCTTTTTGGTTTTCAATCAACGATGCAAATCCTCTTCGACGGTTTTATTAAAATTTCAGGAAAATTATATTTTTAATTACTTTTGAAAAATAACGTCGGTATTAGTACTTAAAATAATAGCGATATAAATTTCAATTTTTTACGCGTTCCATGAACCACGACAATGAAAATATCTGGTCGCGAGAATAAACATTCGATTTCCGGTAAATTATCGTCTAAACTCGTTTAGCAATTATTATCAAGCACGATTTAATTGTCAATAATTATTCTTCCGATTATTTTAATCGCATCCACAATGTTTTCTTTTGGGTTAGACGTTACTTCCGAAGATTAACACAGCAAATTGCTGCGCTTCCACAGGTTTACTTTCTGTATTTGGGACGCTCGTTAAACAAGTTCTTTGTTAGGCGGTGCGGAGGCTATAAATTGACTAGTAAATACGTACAAATGTTGAACGAACTTAATTAACAATGTGAGATACGATCGAATTGTCGTTAAAAAAATTCTAGAATTTTTTACTCTTTATCTTTCTTATTTTCTTTTTTTTTTTTTTTTTTTTTTTTTTTTTTTTTTTTTTTTTTTTTTTTTTTTTTGTGATAAATTTCTATAAATCGAAATTATACGAATCAGGTGAATTAATAAATAGAATTATTTTCGTTAAGAATCTTTCATGTAATTTTGAATAATAATATACTACTCTCAATATAATATCAGGATTTTCTAATATTTTTGCTAGATTAGCAATTGTAAATAATTCCTAGAGAGCAAAACATAACGTACTTTTACGGTTCTGTAAGCACGCATGAAAGCACATTATTATTTCAGCTTGAATTCCTCTTTTGCGGGTTAAGTCACGGATTCGTAAGATTGATGACGTGAAAGAAACAAGATATATCGAATGCGAATACTTAGAATCACGGGAATAATCGATACATGTTTTCAAATACCGAGGAAATATCATGGAAACACAGTGGCTTCTTGTGTCTAAAATTCCATTCACAGAACAACTGTATCAAACTGGAATTCCTTACTTAAGAAAATATTTGAGAATCTGAAGGGATTTTGTCATATGTTATTCCTTTCAAAGAATTAATATTTAATATTAGAAATATTTGGAAAAAGCTAATATTTAATATTGCGATACTTTTTAAGAATTAAATTAATCGACAAAATTTTATAACGTAAAATTGCGACAGATTTCCAGAAAAATTTTAGACAGATTTGACTTTATTATTTTTTATACAAACTATATATTATTTTTTACAAATTTAAAAGGTACTTTGAATTTTTTCGTATCTTTAAATTTTACAAGTTATAAATTGTTCTATTTGTTGCCATCGATTTCTATCTGTGGCAATCGATAGTCTATCGCAAAATGTAATCCGGCCGTTCCCCTACGATGACGGTATAATTACGAGGTATAATTTTTACGAACAGTTGTCTGATCACCGTAGGCGTGTACCACTTAAACTACTCAATGTTTTCCTATCTACTCGAATTGATTGCAAGAACCAGAAACGACAGGTTTATAAATACTTAGATATCGATATGTTTTATTTCATATCTTTTAAACGATTAGAGTTTCTATTCCTGGAACACGAAAAAAAAAGATTAAAATTCATTAAATAACAGTTACGTTATAAAATATAATATTATAAATAAAAAATATATATATATTATTCTTTCTTCTACTTTTTAATATTCTCTGCGAAACAACTTAGCATTTAAATAACACGTAGATCATTTATTTATAATTCGATTATGAATATTTATTGTACGTGTACGAAGAACTTCAAGGTACGAAAATACATGGATTACATACAGTACACGAAAGTACTCAAATATTTCATATTGGAGAAAATAAATGTTTGTTTTCGTTTCATTCCTATAGTTACGTTTATGAAACTATAAATTTGCACGAACATCCGTAATCTGCTTGTAACGCATGGATTGAAACAAATGTATCTTTCATGTAATCATCGAATCATACGATTGGTTACGAATACTGCAACAAACGTTAATATTGAAATAACTGCAAATATTGAATTAATGATCAATTCTATCGTAATCACCAACGAACGTACATTGAGGAAATCTGTTTCTGTTCGCCGATCATAGGGAGGAATTGATCAGATTCTTGGAAAATGACGAAGAGACATATCTCAAAAGCGATAAAATCGTTACTGTGGTGTATCAGTGGCGGATTTTGCGCACCGGAGCGTACACCCTCTTTTCCTCCTTCTCCGGCTGAGGGTGAGGGATCGGCAGAGAATGTAGACCTCCGTAGCAAACTGTACACCAAGCAGAGAGTATTGATCACGCGATGGTAGCAACGGTAAACTTTAAAGAGGTTGCCTCAGAGATTTCAAATGAAAATTCAATATTCTTCCAACTTTTATTCCAGTGGAAAAAATCCTGCTCCTTGAGATTTTTTGAAATGTAATTGAGAATGAATGGACATTGGCTCGTTAAACCATTAAGAATCCTGATTTTTGTAGTTCCCAAAAGGAAGTATACATATGCAACGTTGAGAAAGAACGAGTCCAAGATTTTTAAAGATAAACATTTGAAACATGATCGTCAATAAGTCGACATTTCTTTCTGTATTAAGAAATCTGACTTGCGTAGATTATAAAATGAAATATACGTATAGAATGTTAAAAAAAGAAACGAGTCTAAGACTCGGAGGGCTTCTAATTTTCACGAAAAAGGGTAAAAAATATTTAATCAATAGAAGTTGGAAGATCAATACTTTTAATGTAAAACGTAATGTGGAATTACTTATGAACCCTCGTTGCGTGGATTGTTTATTCTTCAATGGATCGAAATAAACGGAGTTTTATCGTAATTGACTTTAATTCGAACTAAATTGTCGTAGTAACCTGTAATCCAATGATTCCAATTCAGAGTTAATATTAAACCACCCCAAGTGCCGAATAAAGCACCATTGCCAACAACAGCAATCAATCACAAGCAAAGGGTTCGCATGAATCATGTAGATTTAAATCTACGCGCGACAAGTAAAGCTATCGTGTGAATAAAATTGACGCAATTTTAATAATAAAGCTTATTAATTGCTACGAAGTTCTACAAATAACTGCATATCAATAATTTGTGTTCTTTCCTGTGCCTCTGTTACAACTTATATCCGTATGCAATACTTTTGTGTCCAAGTTACTTTGTTAAACATCCTAAATTTTCGTTGTCAAATCGAATAATACGCAGATGATGCGATCAGGCTTCTAACATTTTCAATGATATTCTAATCAGATTTGTTTGACCATTGGGATTACAGGGATATTTCACCATATGGTGTAGTAATACGTTAAATACATTAAATGATGACCATACGTACACGATCGTATACGATGATAATATATAGTATAGTAATATATTAACAGAATTAAACAACAGCTACACATGCATACATGATCGTGCACGTATTTAGCAACAATTTAGATAAACAAAGAAAATTTGTCCGACATAGTGCCTGTATTAGGTCATCCCATAAGTTCGTGCCGACTTTTGTGTACACATTTCATGTGTCGATTTGTAAACATACGGCGATAAGGGACCAATGCACTTGAGCTTAACTGATCGAGAACAGGCTAGAGCAGATTTTCGTGGGTATAAGATCGTAATATAGCGAACACAGTGACTTCTAACAATAAAAAATCATGAGTGAAATGCGTATCCATTTTCGACGTCTCGTGTTATATGAATTTCGGAAAGAAAGTTCTGTAACAATTGTCACGAAAAACATATGCGCTGTTTACGGAGAAAATGCGTTTTCATCTCGCACCTGTAGGAAGTGGTTCCAACGTTTTGGAGCTGGGAATTTCTGTTTAGAAGACGAGGAACGCTCCGGGCGTCCTCCTCGGACAGACGAAGATAAAATTCGGGATCTTGTTGAAAAATCACGAAGTTTGACGGTTCAAGAGACGTCGAATGTTCTGAAAATACCTAAGACAACGATTCATAGGTGTTTAAAAAAAAATGGGGATGGTGTCAAAGTTGAACGTTTGGGTGCCCCATGAACTTACGGAACGGAACCGTCTTGAACGAACGACAGCGTGCGTGTCGTTACTTGCGCGTAATAAACACGAGCCATTCCTTAAACGCCTGGTAACTGGTGATGAAAAGTGGATACTTTACGAAAACCCTGAACGGAAACGTAGCTGGCCCCAACGAAATCAGTCACCTCAACGCTGTGCAAAACCAGGGTTATATCCACGT
The DNA here is from genome assembly GCA_014737525.1 of Bombus difficillimus. NCBI lineage: Eukaryota > Metazoa > Arthropoda > Insecta > Hymenoptera > Apidae > Bombus > Bombus difficillimus. The sequence continues at coordinate 3,125,506 of JACXIT010000186.1, read as the reverse complement.
AAAGTTCTTTCGTGCGTATGGTGGGATTATAAAGGAATACTCTATTTTGAACTTTTATCTAGTAGTGATACCATTAATTCGGACAAATATCGCACTCAGTTAGAAAAATTAAGGGAAGCACTAGCTGAAAAACGACCAGGTTTAACGAATAGGAACAACGTTATCTTCCATCGCGACAACGCTAGACCGCGTGTCGCGAAAAGCGTTACAAAAAAATTGTCCGAATTTAATTGGGAAATTTTACCACATCCCCCATATTCCCCGGATATTGCCCCATCTGATTACCACCTGTTCAGAGCATTACAACACTTTTTAGCAGGTAACAAATTTGAAAATATCGACATTCTCAAAAATAGCTTAGAAAATTATTTTAAAGAAAAACAAGAGAACTTTTATCGAGACGGAATAATGGCCCTACCAGAAAAATGGGAAGAAGTTGTACAACGAGAGGGGGATTACATTTTTTCATGAAACTGAAAGGTATGTAAACAATCTTAACGTATATAACCGCTCGAAAAACGGCACGAACTTATGGGATGACCTAATATATACGACACATTCTACTTAGAGAAGCGAAATTTCTGCACACGATCCTAAATACAATTAATAACAAAAATTACGTTTTTTTATTCATGTCTGAAACTTAAAACACTATGTAGTAGCTGGAATTTGGTAAATAGTAGCTGGAAACTCATGACGGGATCAACGTAATTTCCTTTGATACTAGTTGTTTCGAGCATTAAAACGACAACGGATAAACGAGCAACGAAACGCAAGCGTGAAATGGCGAAAAGTAAACGAGAGTTCTCGTTACATTTGAATTGCATCGATCGAGACTCGCTTTCCTCGAAGCAAAGCGGCTTTCACACGCGATGCGTGTGCGACTCGACAGGTGTAGCGAGAATAACAACAACGATCGTGTCGCTTCGCGGTTTACGCATGTTAGGTGCGCTGTTCTCAGGTAAAAACGTGAAATTATCAGGCGTGTGTCACATGTGAAAAAGTCGATCATTTGCAAGATATGTTCGAGCAATATGCCAACATGCACGTTCGCGAACGAGGTGTATTTTCCCGCCGTATCACGCGCAATTTTGTCTTATGACTCATTGACGTGAAATAGCGAAAATGTTAGACAGCGGCGTACCCGACGTCAAGGTTGAAACGAATCTGCTTAGGTGCGATTACATCGATCGCGATAAACACATTTGCATTCCGGGTCTCGCTATATCCTTACAGTGTCTCCCTTTTTTCTTTTATTCGAAACTCTTGCGAGATAACCATTAATTATAGTCTTTAGCTACTTCAAATAATTGTTATCAGTGTATCTTATCAACCAAAATGTATATACAGTGGAACTTCGTTTATATAAACGAAACTGTAATAGTGTCTGATTATCTGAATTTCAACTTGAGCTCTTATTATTATCTGAACTACCATTGAGCCTCGATTCGCTTAAAGTCTAACAACAAGATATAAACAGTAGGGGCACGCGTTACGTGACACGCTCTCGTGCTCTGTAATTGATACAAGTTTGCAATATTATTATGTATTTGACAGCGAATGTTTCATGGGATCCTCCTACGTGAACATGAACTCCTATTTACTGAACGAAACATTATCAGGTAGAGGAGAGAAATAGATGAACTTGTGTTATACTTGTCCCCCTAAAGGTTCGTACATATCAACAGAGTTCTACCATACATAAAAATAACTAAACACCTTTGTACAACAATAAAAATCGAATTCTTTACCTTTCTAAATCATTAGCCCAGGTTATTATTATCGATATAGGTATTTTAATTAAAACAATCGAAACATTCTCAAGCCAAGATCATGTACGCACAAATTTTTAAATACGTACACCTATTAATTAATAATGTGTTTTATCAGTTTACGATCAATCGATCGTCACTGGAAATTATTCGTCTGCCGTACAACCTTTTGCGTTCGTATTGGTGAAATAGGATATTTTAAACGAATTGCATATTAGTATCAAGGTCTTTTCAAATGTATCATAATAGACGGAACAGTTGTGTAATCCTACTCCTTGTCATCTTACTGGAAACACGGTTTCATCGAGCGAGGATATAACTAATGTTGCAAGTTCGTGCTTGATGCGACGATTTAATTTACATCAGTTCGTTGCCACGTAATCTGGTTTTCAGCAATGTTGCGTTACTCATCAATACGTGTGTGTTTCTGCGGCACGTTTAATGTCGATACATTGCAAACTGTTTATGTTCTCGCATCATTGAGGTTTCATAGTGATATAAGCTGGGGATGTCGTGTCTACTAACGTTCAAACAATGCGAATGTATTAATTAGGTTGTATTACAAAATCTGCTTCGAATGTAAGCTCGAAATATCAAATATGGTAAGATGAGACGATAATAATCGTCACTTTCATATTACATCCAGATACCTTGACAAGCAATTTATATTAAAAGTACGTGTTTCTATAAACAATTATCTTTCTATCTCTTAGTTTTCTTCTTCTTCCTTTTAACCATCAGATCCTGACTACTTTTTTCTCCCGTTATTGTTGTTACTACTGTCGTTATTTAAAGCATGTTGTTTATACATATCAATAAAAAAGTTGAAAAATGTCTAATTAGATTATATAGTAGCTTTTCTGTAGGTTGACCGAAATTGCGTTTAATGAAATTTGAGAAATTGGACAATACCCAAGGAGTATGATTTGGATTTATTTAAGAGTTTATAAAAAAAAACGCTTATTCTCATTTTTCGATCGAACATAAATGGTATTTAAAAAATGTTAAGACATTTAAAGGTGAGTATCATTAGACATATCATTATTTTCTATGTCGCTAGAAACATTTTAACCATCGCTTTATAAATAGATAATGAGGACGCGCAAGCCATCAAATATATAGCTAATTGCAGGTGTCATATGACACTTTGCAAATGTTTGAACAGTAATATTTATTAGTTTTCCATGGAAACAGATGCAATTGTTCGTGACCTCATCGCTTTATCGTCATAGGTAGATAATATGGTGCATTTTTAACACTAAAATAATACAATGTATGAGCTATTAGATTTATTGCTCTCTATCAATATTTCCTTCCTTAAAAGATTATAACTCGTACACACTAAAATATAAATCGTAACTTTATTCGTGAAAGAAAAATCGGCAGAACATTGAATTTTTCTTTCAAACGATTGATATTTTTAACGAGTTGATTAATTATTCTGTAATATCTATAACTATATTATGCATAGATAGTTATACATTTGTATAGATTACTACATAATATAACGTAATACTTGCATGACGAATTAAAAGAGTACAAGCTCGGTATAACATAAGCAATTTAGTGATTACTAAAACTCAAACTCAAACTTATATTATAAAAGGCATATGACGCAAATGAAATCACAAATTTGTAATTAAATAGATTAGAAAATAAAAGGTGCGAGGAATATTTCATTTATACCGAGTGTCCTAATATTTATAAGCTGTAGTGTACATTATATATAACAAATCGTTTAAAAAAAAACGTACAGCATTTTTCTGTGTAATATAGAATATTACCTACTTCCAATTATCAAACAATTATCAAAGTGACAAGTTTCATATTCCTTGTGTTTTTGCAACTTAACCAAAGAGACTTGACGAAATACGACCATTATGAATTATATTTAGATTATACCCTCATTTTCTTTGCTACAAAAAGGCTCTTCTATATTTACTTATATTTAGAGGGAAACATAATCATATATCCTTTTCATTTATTACTTTAATTATAATCGTTTACATGTAATATATTTTACGTTGTATAGTATAGGTCGATTGTTCTAGTCGATTAAAAGTCAGGAGTTTATAACAAAGAAATTAATATCTTCGACCATAGAGTACCAAATGCATAAAGAAATCCGTTTCTCCTAGAATTAAATCCGGTAAAATATTTCCACTAGAATGAAACTTCCCCTACTTTCCAACCACTTTTATGAATAATAGTGCAAGAACTTCCCTTCGGAACTGGGTTTCTACCACTTTCTGTCTCTCTTCAGCTTCTCCTTAACTTCCTTCTCCGTCTCTCTCTTTCCTATTACGTGGCGCGACTTTTTCCAGGACTCCCATTAACGATGCTTCGTCTTTTAATGATCGAACAGTAGGAAAAAAGAAGTCTATCGGTCAATGAGGTTTATTCTATTCTAACCTCTTGCAACGGGACGTCATACGTATATGACACATTACACCTATACCACCACGTGTGCGTGTACAAAAGATTAATCACGTGATTCTTTGTAGACAGGATGCTGGTGGTCGCTTTTGAAACCACAAAAGCGCATCGACTTACTGCCAGTCGGTTCATTCTTCGAGTGTCTTTCGCGCTGCACGTGTTTTAACAGCGACGCTAGTATCGGTTCTACTAATCGTATGATCTTTGACAATTACAGAGTTCAATATTTCTCCTATTTTCGAAAAAAGTCTGATAGTTTTATCGTTCTGAAGAAAAAGCCTGATACATTTGTTGTTCTATAAAGAAACCAGCGGGTTGTCGTCGTTTCGTATTAATTCTTTGATTGAAGTTGGAACTTGTGCTTGATAAACTGTGAGATATCGTTGTTGTTGTCCCAAGATAGCAGTGTTGTGGTACGCTATGTTGTCGATCTTTAATTGTCAGTTATGTATTCACCAGTTGTAAACGTTCTATGGCGGGAATTTAGTAAAATTACCTGATATTTTCTTTAGTGTATTGTTAAATTTATAGCCTTCTTTTTTATGTAAATCTGTTGTGTTTCGGAGTTTGCGATGAAAAATCTTTAACCCTAGTTTCGATAGTTACACGTAACACTGTACATAAGCAAGGAAGAAGCATTTATACACGGAAATGAAATCAATGAATTTAACGAAGAATTTGACAAAGAAGGGTTAACTAAGAATTAACGTAGACCATCTTTATTTGTTTTTCTACGTCTATCTTATGTTTAAGAGTTTTTGGTGCACAAAGAAACGTCAGTTACAAATTTTGAGCAATTACGTATGAATAAAGAAGAAACGTTTACACGTATAAACCAAATAACCGAAGTTAGCGATAAATTTAACAAAAACTGCTAATTAAGGTTAAACATAGTGTCCTCTATTTGCTATGTTACATAAATATTTTTCATATTCGAGATTTCTTGATACATAAAGAAACACTAATACAAATTTTTGGCAGTCATGCATGAACAAAATAATTGTTTATGTATGCAGATTAAATAAATGAGTTTAGTAAAAACCTCGACAGAAGTTGACTATTAATAATCGAACCTTGTCTTTGAAAAACGTAAAACAGAAGACTTTTTTCGATCTCCATTTTGAGATATATGTATGATTAATTTTAGCTGCAGCTGAAGGTTTGAAAAATCCCCCATTTCTAAGACATTTTCTCGTTGGGGTCAAATTTAAACTACGTTCGCGAGTTATTAATGATATATGGACCGTTATCGTGTCGCGACTTGATGACATCGGAACTTCTCGACCGTTTCGCGTGTAGTGTGCTGTGGTTTGTCAGCGAATGGATCGTTTCCCTTACGTTCGCGTTCAACAGGAATCACGGAAAAAGAATCGATGCTGATCCGATAAACATGCGATTATTTGGATTTGGGAATAAACAATCGGACGAAAAAGCGAATGGAAAAGGTGAGGATGGAGTCCAAGAAATTATAGAAATTAAGAATCAGGGTTGAAGAAAGTTCGTTCCGTTTTCAGATAATTATGTAATAATTATGTAATAAATTTATATATGCAACATCTAAATAAAGATTATGGAGGTGTTACACGGTGTAGAAAATATTTTTTGCACTTTGTAATACCGTGTGTTGTATATTTACGATGATAATAGTTATGGCAACAAATTTTGTATAGACAAAATATAAAGAAACTAAGGAAAAGATATTATAATTTTCTTTAAATTTTGTTCAAACGTTGATAAATGTATACTGTATATTTAATTTTCTATCATTTCATTAAAGATATTTAATTCTAATTTATGTTAGCAGTTTATGCCTGATTTATAAATTAATTTCTGAATAATGTAAAGTAAAGCAAGTAATAATTTAATGTACAGTAACTTGCGGAGAAAAATTTAATGTTTGAATATTTGATGTACATGTTCTTGAATAACAATTTGAATACTTGATACAATTTATAAATTATAGCTTAAAATTCTATATTATATTTTAGAAATATCTGATCTAACGTTCTCTAGAAACGCTAGACTACTTCATTTTTACCATCATCACTATCACTAATTTCTTCCTATATATACAAATCTAATATAAATAACTTTTAATACTCTTTTGTTATAAATCGACTTTCTTAATCATAGCTGTGAAACATATTAAACATATTAAAGAGATAATAATAACGCGACACGTAGATACAATCTTTTCGAAACAGCACCATGTTAACAGTTAGTAACAATTTTACGATAGCGGAATGTATAAATTGAATAATAACTCTGTCCTTTTGTGAAAATATAATTATATACCTAACTGTAACAAGCATATAAGTCTTCCGCAAGTCAGAGAATAAAAAAGACATTGTTCCATCAGGCACTGAATATCCTGGTTCGTTTAATCCGATATTAGGGACCTTGGAAGAAGACATGGTTTCTTCAAGGATTTACCGATACACTGCAATCCTATTAACAAATGGTTCTCGCACATTTTGCCATTGTAAACCCTCAGTTCTTCTCATACGACGATTCAATTCACGATGTGTTTTCAACGATGTTATGAATGTACAGCTTTTATCGTTTCTTGAATGTACCACTTTATGTGGTAGTCATCAAAGTACGCTACTTATCATCGTTAGATGAATTCTTCGTTTAATTACTAGAACACGTTTTCTTCGTGAATCTCTAATTCATACGTTTCTTTAGTTCATTTATATCTGTCCAGAACGATAACTTCCAACTTTATATATTCTGTATCTTAATGTCTTAATCAAATATCTGTTGTATATTTATAGTTCATCTGTATTTAATCCAAGGTTGTATAATTAGATCGAATACATAGGACGAATGTTTGCTGTATATTTGATATTTAGATCTAATTACTTGCACTGTACGTGAAATTTTGCGCCGCTACCGCGACATTGATAACGTGGAAATTTTTATTTGATTTCGCTTTTACGTTTCCTTGCGTTATATTTTATATTTACATTCTAAATATCCAAAGATATTTAATATCCCCATAAAGATATGTATAATCTCTGTAATTATAAAACTTATCTTATGTACAGTGTGTTCCAATCTTTTTCCGGTCAAGCATTGTCAGTATATTCTGTAGGTAAATATAGAAAAGAGTATCGTACGAACATATGTCATCGAATATTTCATTTTGCAATCTATATTTATTATAGAAGTAGAAAACAGGGTATACAACAATTATCACTCAGAAAAATAAAAAAAAGAAACTTAAAATCTAGAATCATTAAAGAATTCTAACAGAGAGACGATATACGAAATGCACGATAAGGAACACGCGTTATTACGCATATTATTATAAGAATGAAGTATGAATAAATCAGAAATATTTACGTCTAGTAATAATCATCGAAGGTATCGTAATATTTTTATGACTTCAGCTTCAACGAGTAATGGACGAGGACTTAATGAAACATAGAGAACTTAATGCTACAAAGAGTAATAAATTCAATTTTTTGCCGCTGCCAATCTTGTACTAACAGGAATAGAAAACATTTTTAAATGGAATTGTAGCTGGAATTATAGAAGTATCATGCAAAAGTATCGTGTTAAGTATACCTCTGATTACTATTAGATGTACATATTCCTGATCTATTTATACTTTGTACCGTAGTAACGCACGTTCGTTCCCGCTCATTTCGTCGCTTTTTATTGTAACTCTTTAACAATGCTTTCAACGACATACATTTATATGACATTTTTTCCTTATCTCGGTCTATAGAATATAGTGACAAAGTTTGGTCGAAAAATCTGGGACACTCTACATATAAAAAGATTAGCCAAAGTCTGCAATGCTTTTAAGTCACGTTTTCATGCAACGTTTTTCTTTTTTTTTCTTTTTTTGCAACACGTGGTAATTTAATTTCACAAAATTTCATCTCAAAAATGCGTTGAAATTGCCAATCGATCGTATCGATAGAAGTTTCCGGTCTCCGAAAGAGTAATATTTACCCTATATCGAATATTTTGATTTAATAATATTTATTCGCTTTATACAACGCTTTTGAAGATATATTATACAAAGAATAATATAATTTATTAATTTGCTTTATTTCGTTTATATTCAAAGTCTCGTTTCATTATCTTTCTTGCTCCAAGGTGTTTCGAACGTTGTTATCCAATTGTCTTATTTCGTTAAATTTAGAATTCTCTTAGGCACGCGAGGTTTTCTTCGCGTTGCTTCTAAAGGATCAAACGAAGTCTGTATGTCATTCACTTTCTCTCGTTATCGACTGTCTTCGACTAGTTTAGACTTTGGTCATCGTCAGTACGGTCGAGGAAATACGAAACAGATAATTTCGCTTCACCCTGTCGTAAGTTATGCTCTCGTTACATGTTCCAGCTCTTACCCTCTTCACATTCTTCTTTGACAGCTAATGCTCGTCCATTGTTTCGAAAGAATCCAATAATATGTTACATATTCTTCTCCGAGCAGTATGACGCGGCTTGGGTACAAGAAAATAACTAGAAGCAATCAAAGAGTTTCTCTTGCGTTATTTTCTGTAACGTACAATTAAAATTATAATTTTTCATGTATGTAACTACATTTTACGTAGTCCACACGGTGTAGATAAAGTTGTATTGATTACTTAATTATGTTGTTTCAACCGATGAAATACATATACATATATGTACTATTAAGAAAGAAATTAATTTCTTTTAAATTACATTAGAATAAATTAAATTAGATTCGAAAATTTGTCGAGCACAAGTTGCTCAGAAGACGATTGGTGTTATAAACGGTATCTTTTATAAACAAACTCGTGGAAGTTTATTTAGTCGTTTGTTGTTTGAGAAATTTTGTTTGAGAAAATTAGGATAATCGGATGATTTGTAATTTGTAAAATTTACTTGTAAAATTTCTTTCGTTAATCCTGCGCTTTTTTCTTCTTCTGTCGATTATATGAAACAGTCTATTCGTAAAAACTTACCAAATGTGAAATTAATCAACTCTGCTTCTAAAAAAAAGACTCATACAGGAATATAAATAAAAGTTGTTAAAATTTGAACACTTTTTCAGTAGAGAAACAAAGTAATCTAAACATCTAAAGTATTACGTTTCCCAGAAAGAGTGTACAAAATGATATTTCTACTAAAATAAAGTAACTAAAGCAAACAACAATGGTGCACATATAACTATTACAATATCACGTGAAAACGTATCAATATCTTTTACGTTTATTATCAATTGCATCAAAAGATAAATTCATTCTTAATTAATTCTCGAAACACTTATAATTTTCTTACTTTACTATCTTTATGCTATTGGGTTGGCAACTAATGGTCATTAGGTGGTAATGATAAAATCCGCAATCACTTAATTGCCAACCCAATAAGTTACGACATCATGAAACCCATCTTTCATAATTATGGCTGTGGATTTTTATACGTTTACGAACAATCTAACGAACGAACATAATATGCAAAAATATTCAAAGCTGAATCAAAATATTTGAATCTAATCAAATCTACGTAGGTCCCGTTTAAATCTTCTTATAAAAGTATATTAATTTGCATACATATGCGGGAGCTATCCGTAACAAATAAATTCGTATGCGCCTGAGTGACGGATACCACGTATAAACTTCCGTTTCTTTTTTCACGTTAAAAAAAGGAAGTGACGCGTGTACAACTAAAGCGCGATGCCCAAGTCTTGACGAAAACCATTCTGCGTACGAGACGTTGATTATGGTTTCAAGGCTCTACGAGTCGACCACTCGCACGTTCTTATTTCGATCCGCCGCACCGTTTTTTTCCATTCATCCTTTTCTTCGTTTCTTACCTACATTTTTCGCTTTCATGCGATACTGTCATCGCGTTCGGCTTTTACCATCGACGCTAGTAGAGCATGACGAACGAGCACGGACAAAAAAGTGATCCCAAAAGCTGCGTGACACTCGAGATCATAGTATAAATCATTGTTAGGTTCCACTTTTTTGCGTCGATACACTGGAACGTCCGGAACCAATGAACAGCTTGGAATTTTTTATTATCTCTTCCCACTCTTCAGCGAGAATTATGTTTCTAGAACTAAATACCTGTCGTTAGGTCTTTTTTCTCTTCAAGTTCTTTTTAACCTTCTGTAAGCGCACCTTTCCAGTTAAAGATACGTCGTTTTTCTTTCGTTGAGCGTAAAAGGAAAATGTTGACCCCTAACTTTACAATTTTTTTTTTTTAGTGATTACTTAATCCTACTGCGATCTTTAAATTTTTATATCTGAATCGCGTTCTTGTTTTAACAAACAAAAGGACGTATAATATTCTTACAAGATGCGTAGCAAAAAATTAAATAGCAGTAAGAATCATTTTATTTTTCCTGCAAACTTCAGTTTATATTGAAGGTAGAAGATACGATTGGGTCGAGAGTGACTCAAAGAACGTTGGAAGGTTAAATAAAGCTTAGCTTTTTACTGTCGTAACACTGTGTCTGATGCGAAAGTATGGGAACGTTATACGTATACAGGTTTGTATTTACCGATTCTTACCGAAGAGTCGAAGTTGAGCTTGAAATTGAAATTAAACTTCGTTATAAACGTAACGCGTCTTTGTCGTGTAATAATTATCGATATTAGGATTGGATAGTAATAGGAGTTGACGACGATTAGACAAAATTAGAATGTATTTGCGATCGTTAATTTCTGCAGCGTGTTATGTGGGTCATAGATTGCCTCTGGACGTAAGAAAAGGGAATTATATGCGGGCGAAAATCAATTAAAGCCCTTCGAGTACTTTTGATTTAATTGATTCAATTGTGAATAACAAAGTCGACGTATTCTCCTCCTTAAAATGATTATATATCGAAAATTCCCACGTTTGATTTCATTATCCTTCTTTCAGTACAAACTTTTTAATAAAAGATTTGTTTCTGGAAGTTTTGTTTTTCTTCTTTTTTTTTTTTTAGTAAAGATGTACCTTTTTGAGACAGAAGTCCAAATTTAAGTTTTAACGAAAATATAAAATTAATTTATAAATCTAATATATATATAATATTGTAAATCTCGGGGTAATTCAGGTGATCGATTCTGAAGTCTGAAAATCGAGTTTATTGTGAAAATACTTAAATGAAATACAGGAGTAAACAACAATTAATACCAATCTATAACAGTAAACAATAAATAACAAGTTCTGTGCAATGTCTACCTGAAAATCGAGAATCGATTTTCAACGTCCTCAGCTACCGATCTTTCTCCGTCAATCTTCAATGTTTTTAAATAATTATTCTTTCTTCCGTGATCTTGTCTATCTCTGATGTTGCTCTCTGTCCGTAAAACAAAGAATGTCGTGCTGTCCGTAAACAGAGAGAGTCCCTATCGCACTTGAACTCTAGGCAGTTTACATATATAATAGGATTTTAATCAATGCAAAACATTTTGTTGTAATATTTTTCGTTCCTAATATTGCTATTAATATCAGCATCTATTATTAACATTATTATTATTTCATTACAGTTTTTCTTTCTTTAAGCTCAAAAAATATCTCATTATAGATATTGCATTACTCTTTTTTGTATTATTTTCTATCTCTTCTAAACATCGACAATGTTTAGATCGAAATCATATTTTTCAACTATGATGACATTAAACTAAAATAACACGTCAATTTCAATGGATACAAGCAATTCTTCAATAACATTACATCATTACTAAAAGATTATTTCATCTCATTCTACTCCTTATTACGATAAATTTCAAGATAATGTCGAAGATTCGCCTCTTATTGTTCCACATGATGTTACATAAGTAAATAGACTATTACTCTAACTATTCTTCGTCGGATTTATCGTTCGTTGTCGCTAATTTTCTCTGTAAACTTGTAAATATGTGCCGCGACCATGATTGACATTGGCATTTTGTTTTAAAGCTATGTACCTACGTACTGTTATCGTTATTTTTCTATTTATACTTTCTGCAAACATTAGAAACGTAACAGAACGAAAAATGATGTTGTAACGCACGATTACCGATGATGTTGTTCGATGAAAATAAGTAAAAGATATTATAAACAAATAATAAGAAAATATTTAATTGCAAATTATGTTTGAAACCCATAAAAATGAAGTTTCCACAAAACGTTTGATATCCTGATTAGCGTAAATACGAAAACGGCTTATTGAACGATCTTTTGATCTGAAAACCAGGCCAGAATTCAAGGAAACTGTGGCAATTGTAGCTATAAAAATTACGGCATGCTTCTTTTTCTCTTCGTAACTGAACGGTCATTGACAGAACGAGATAGCAGAGGAAGAGTAAATAGGCGACAAAAATTTGAAATAAAAATCCAACATGAAGTCCATTTTCCTCTTTTTAATATCTCTATTCGCTAAATCTACTTGGAATAAAAAATACGATATACAATATTTATTAATATTATAGCATTAATTTCTAATGTTTAATGCTACTAAAAATATTCTTTTTGTAAGTTTTACATGTTTTCTATAACAAGAAATAATTGGTCAGAAATATTAAAAGCTCATGGGTATTCTATACAAAATTATATTTTATTGCATTATAAAGAAGAAAATATGTTAATTTTTCTAACATGACGTATGGCTCTTATTCGTTTGCTACCTGAATCGTGTAATATGCCTTTCTATATACAAGAAGTTTTATGTATGAAAAATGTTTATTATACTATATTTTATTAATTATACTTAAATATTCTATATTATCACTTCTATTACATATTTCTTTTTATCAGAGATGCGTAGATATAAATTTTTGATTTCATATGACTAAACATCATACGACATTTCTTTCGTTAGCTCGTGATGCTTCTAAAACATTTCTGAAGTAAGAAACAAGACTTTTTGGAGTCATAAAATCAGCAACTTTTACCTCCAAATAACAATCGCCAGCATTCGCACGTTTCAGATTGTTTCCTTCTTTCAGAGTCCAATTATTCCATCTACTTTTTACCATTTTTTCTGCCACTCTGTTCACCATACGAGATGTTGCAACGTATGTTTTTATCATACAAATTCACGCACCACTTTTTGTCATTTACTGTGATAGGTTGCTCGGCGAGAGTATAGGACACGTAATAACGAGAGACAATATGTATATTGTATACCGCAGACTTCGAGGCCACATTCGTTGCATACGCCTACGAAGAGAAATGTCGAAATATTTCTTGTAAAACACCACATTAATTATATTTACTGTTCTGCTTTTTCTCTTCGGATTCATAATTAGCCAGCATGAATTTCAAGTTTGATTATTCTTCCTTTTTTCGCTGGTATCTAGGGAAAAAAGAAGGTATACAAAAATGTATATTTCATAAGAAAGATATATTAATAATAAGAAAAATTGTTTCCTTATGCCGACATAAAGATTTATCAAACGAGTAAACTTTTCAAAATATTTGTCTATACTTAAGAAATTTATTATTTAGAATTATTTCATTAACATAATTCTATTATCAAAGAATTATCAAGTATTTTATAAGTTGCTTCCTTCTATATTTTCATCTTAAGTAGTTCAATTATTCTTTTCATTATGAGAAGTGATAAGTTTACATTTGTTCTTAATTGAGCAAATACTATCAGTGGAGTCTCAATCGCTATTATTGACTGTTATATCTATTATTGACTGATCATTCGAGTGACGATACTACAACGGTAGATGTATAAACAATATTATCAAAATAAATTTCATGATTATTGAAACTCTATACCTTTATTTCGGACAGTCTTTTTCTAATAGAAAATTTTGAATACCAGCTTTTAATTCCAAATAAATTTTATCTTCTTTTCTTGTTTTCTATATTACTAAATAAAATAAATGAAATACAAATAAATCATAACAGGAAAAAATTCAATGTCGCTTTAGATATAAAATATACAATTATTTAATCTAATAAAATATATTAAGCAGATATATTGGAATAAATTAAATGTAATTTTTAAATAGTTCACAACTTCTTCTCTAAAATTTGATTCGTTTATTCTTTGGTTAAAATTAACACGAATTAAATGATACGACCGATTAATGCACACGCGCATAATATCGCAAGTAATTATATTATCGACGAGTCAACATCAATGAAATGGTGGAATCGATAGTCGCAGAAGGCGATACGACCGGTATAAAAATGGATTACGTCTTTGAAAACACAGACAGTACTCATTATTATTCACAATATATGCTGATCGACATGCGTGAATCTAGTTAATGCAACCGTGAGAAATTAATACGTGCATCGGATTAGAAACATGAACTGAGATTTTTTTTTTACACCCGTCTCTAACACTTACTCGATACTATATCATCTGACGCATAGTTTGAAACGATTAGAAAATAGTGGATTTATCATTTATAAAAATTATAATTTATCAGATATATTACATATATTCATAGAGTAAGAATTATAAGAAAGTATAAGTATAGAAAACGAATGTTTTATACTTGGAAAGTTTTTCAACTTTCGTAGTATATTACTTATTTCGTATATTAATTATAACTATTATAATTATATTATTTACTCGGTATATCAAATCATACACGAGCTTATAACTTATAAAGATTATAATTATAAAATACTATAATTTTTTTTTTAAATATTTCGTATAGATACTGTTATGTAAATAATGTAAGCGAGAATCGAGAAACAAAATGTTCATTTTATATAATTTTGCCACGTTATTTTCGACACAATTAATTTTGCACTACTTTCGTATATCTTATGGTAATGTAGAACGTGTATGAAACAAAGAAATTAATCTCAATTGAATTAAAAGGTCGCGTTGGAGCTCGTTTAGCTTAATTATCCGTTTACACATGGATCGTGTTAAATTCAACAGCGTTGTTACGCAAAATTTTATTCAACAAATTCACCACGTGTACATCGGTTACAGCGGAACGTGTATACATCATCTGATACAAGTAGTTTCTATCCAATCTGTATACATACTTATTTCTTCCTCCACTGTTATAATTTTTTTAGAATCATATTTTTTAATCGATAAACACATCTAAAATTATTCATAAATATATCATTCTATGTAATTTATATCAAGTAAACAAATAAATAAATTATTCCTTCGGGTATATTTGAAATTACAAAAAGAAGAGAAAATAATAATAAAATTGTTAGTAACATAATTTCTTTATTTTAGAAGAAAGTAACATAATTTTGTTTTAATTCAGAAAGAAACACGCTATCGTAGCTGTGTGTTTATGCTCTCGAATTAAGATTAGCCTGAATAATTTAAGGGTTCATTGGCGCTGGGATTCTCAAGGTTAAACTTACCGCCATGTGAATGATATTTTTGGGGCAAGACAGATTTTTACTAAAATTATTTGACCCCGGTGGCCAACGTCCCTCTGACCTCTTGCCTCTGCTAGCTCTAATTTTAACGAAACCGTGATTCACGAGCAACGAAGAATTTTACAAGCGTTCGCACACTATCCGAATTCTTCGTGAATCTCTCGTGTCTCAAGCTTCTTTATCTTTCGTCATTATGATTATTACGAAGAAAAATTTACGTGACAATGACATTGAAATGATCAAAGATTTTTTTCAAGCCACGGAGGATGATAATGTTCTTTAATACATAAAAAATCTAACTATCTTTTAATTGCAATCAAAATGTGAATTTCTATATTTTATTTTTAATAAGTTTCTTTCCTTTATCGATTAATAAGAAGAATAAATACTAATATCAATATCACTCTGACTTATCGATTGTATTTAATAATTCTGATTAGAATTAACCAAAATAGTATTTTATTCAAATAAAAATCAGAATCGTAAAAAGTCATTTTAAAGATAAATTAGTATCGTCCTCCAATTCTACTTGTCTAACTATGGTGTAACCTTGGTCCCGGCCTTCAAAATGAAATTACTCGTGCACGTCTCGGGAATTGCAATCAATTAACG
The DNA here is from genome assembly GCA_014737525.1 of Bombus difficillimus. Lineage (NCBI taxonomy): Eukaryota > Metazoa > Arthropoda > Insecta > Hymenoptera > Apidae > Bombus > Bombus difficillimus. Next base: position 3,109,406 of record JACXIT010000186.1, on the reverse strand, counting down.
CGTGCTAATTATCCGTTTCAAATGTAAAACTATATTAACACCGCCTCAAGATTTCTGCCAATCATGTTTTGTTCTACATACAACAAAAGAAAAGGAAAAAAGAGAGAAGGAAAAATGAAACAGGATGGAACATAAAAGTATAGTGAGACCTCTGACCATGTCAAAATTGAACAATGATCCGATCGTATTTTTGGTAATACTGTGTATCTTATTCTTTCCATTTTAACGAAATATGTAAAAAGAAATCGATAAAAAATGACATGGAAATATTTCCTACTGAAAATACTATAATACTGAAATAATATGAACGCGTTATTTTTTAAATCAAACGTTTCGCTGTTAAATCATAAATATTTCGCCCAGCACTTTTTCTAGTTGCAAATTCTATTACATCAAAATTGATATTGTCGGCGGACTCATTTTTTACGTTTTAATTGATAATTGTAAGTAGACGAGTACAACGTTAAATATCGAACAATGTAAAACTTGGATAGTAAATAATTTTTAACTATAATTTGTAAGTAAATTTATAAATTTATAACTTGCGAGTTCTATGGCAATATGTATAGTATAAAACAATTCTGTATGCATCAAATTGCTGACCAAAGCAGCTTTCAATGCTTCGAAGTATCGATAAAGTCTTTCTTTAAGACACAATAAAAATGCGTTCCACGAGTCTGTTCACGAGATACTTTCTATCAGTGATAGTATCTTAGCTAATGGCAACTACTTATTCATGAAAAAGAATTCACGAGAAATTTATATAATGCAATCAAAATAATTTTACACAAATATACAATACTTATGAAATTACATAAAAAAAATAACATATGTTTGTATTTGGTAAAGATATAAAAATGATTTTTTATTTCAAATGTCCCAATTTTTGGGAATGGCGATCGATTATCCGGAAGTAACAGAAGGTATTCCCGGTATGTTAAGTAACTTTGCCATTTTGTAACTTTTTTGCTTTATAAAAATATTGAAAAGTAAAGCTAGAAATTACATCAAAATCATTCGGAAAAATCCAAACTTTTCATTTTATAATTACTTATAAAAAGATTCCTTAAACTTCATTTCCTTCAAGATCATGAGAACATCTGTTTATGCGGCCACGAATATCGACTAAAATTATTTGCTAAAAACGTAGTAGATTCGTTTTATGTAATAAAATAATCATAAAAATAGTTATCACAATATACGAATAATTATAAAAAATATTTACATATCTATATATAAAGCTATTTTCACCTGTACCTTTCAAAAGTACCTCCAGTGTCGTACCTTCGATGCCATAGAGAAAAAATTAAAAGTTCGAATCTACTTAGCTTGTTACTAGTTACTTTTTATGCAAATTCGTATTTTGACAAGCTTAACCCTTTGCACTCCTATGTCGAGTGCGACTCGACATCAGTTTTTATCTCAGGAGCTCCTTTGTCAAATCCCACGTTTTTTGTAAAAGAAAACCAGGATTGCATTCTGGAAATTGTTTCAAGTTACATCATACACTTAAAAATTACAAAATACAACAATAGTGTGAATAAAACTGGTATTTAAGTGAATTCGTTTCTTCCTTTATTTATTTAAATTGTCTTATTTTTTAGTTAAAGTAAATTTCAAATAAAACACTTAAAAGCGTTGGGAGCTGCTGCTAAAGAAATTGAAATAAAATTCGGGTTGCAAAGGGTCAATCGAACAGACGGAATCCGAATAGAAATTTATTTCATCCATTGAATATTATAAACGCTATACTTTGAATGTTTCGTATAATTTTTGCATATGATGTGCGTATCTATGCCTTTCTGCGCTTCCAGATTTCCTTTAAACGCATGAAAATCCGTAGTCCAGTTATCTCGCAAGCCAAATAAAATTTTCATAGCAGTAGCATCCTTTCCGACGATACGAATCAAACCAATCGGCTTTCATTTCCACATCGATGTTCGACGTATCGATAAGACGGTGTCACAGACTCGAGACATTCCACGGTGCCTGAGACCTTTATCCATTGTTTATAAGTAATTGTCGTTGCAGTCGATAAAACGTAACCGCATACATTTGCATTTTAAAACGAATCCCCTCCCGTAGACTGACTCATTCATCGCAGCCGCACGAGTCTGATCGATCTGTCAGTCGAGCGAGGTTGTTCGCTCTGAAAGGGTTGCCGTGTCCACTCTGTTTCGATCGAACCGATTTGTCGCTGAAACAAGAAAACAGATCTTAACTTAAAAGATAAAAATATGACGGTGAAGTTTCTTCGAAGAAAGTTTGTTTGGTAGATCCTTGTGTGAAGATGCGTGAAAATATGAATAGTAATCGAATATTGTTTTTATCGTGAAGATATAGGATTTTTGGAATTTCAGAGACTCGTTGCGTTAATTGAGAAATTTCTTTCGTTTCGATGGCATAACACGCAGATAATAGACGATTAATGGATAAGAATAAGAATTTTATACAGCGTGTGCTTCTTTTTCCGGAGTTTCGTTTAGATATAAAAGCAATATAAAGTAAATAGATAAATAGTGTGGTGAAAGTAATATTTTCTATCGAACGATCTTATTATTTAAGTACTTCGACAATATTTTTTCCTTTATTGTTATTTCAGACGATAAATTCCACTGATAAAATTATAAGACAAACAGTAAAGGATAACATAATTTCAGAAAGTAAACAGTGAGGAATATGTTGTGTGTTAATATTTTTTAAGAGTTGCTCCTTACATTCTTAAAAACTGAACCTGACAAAAGAAAACAACTTTGTACATCGCGTCATCAACATGACAATCGTATGCAACGATGGTAAGATGCACATTTTTCTGACGCTCGTTTAACGAATATAACATAGAATTTTTATCTTTGCGTTACTCGGTCACCAAAATTCTATGCTTGTTACATCGATAAATAGGCACCGATTGTTCCTAAGCAACGCTTCTTTTCACGAACAACTAAAATATAAGAATTGCGGTCAATAGATATGTAGAAAGTTAACATCGTAAACGGTATCTTCACTATCGTAAAAAGTTACTTAACTTAGTTTTCACGTTTATTTTGAACAATATTAAATCGTAATGAATTGATATTAAGAAATCCTGTGGCTAAGCCAATTGGTATAATTATAATGTCTATTACAGAGAAATTTAACGGCACAAATCTCGTACAGTAGAAATTTCATGTGAAAACAATACCGGTTCATGAATTTGTTTGCCATTGCACTTTTATGATACGAACAGGATGCTCTTCTGGCTTTGAGACAAAATATTCCGTCTAAAGAAATAATTTCGTCTAACGTATGAAGAACGCACATGAAAGAAATGTTTTGTCAACTTTCGACATAACAGGCTACTAAACTCCAGCATAATGTAACTTTTCTTTGCTTAAAATATAACAAATTTCACATATCCTTCTTTTTATGCTTTGACAATTCTCATTTTTAAACGTGTAATATAAAAATCACTTAAGCATCGTTGAGATCTTGATTTTTCATTTTTATAAGTCATAGGATATAATTTTCTTCCTCGTTATTTCAACCAGGAACATAAGTACTGTTCATTATCTCAATGAAAAAGAATCAAGAGGTAATCAAACATAAAATGCTATCTGAACGTTGCCAAACTCTTGTATGGTTTAGATACTGCTAAATTTTTTCCTGTCTACGTACCAAAACATCATCGAGCTGCTCGATAAAAGCGTGAAAAAATAAAAATTGCACTCATTGATTCTTGGTCTAATTCGCGAAATATGTGATATTCGAATAAATGATTTATCGAAGATATCATAAAAATAAATATAACTATTATCTGTTTCTGGTTACGCATCGTTGCGATATAAAACTATCGCATATTATCATTTTATTGCACCTTGAAAAGATTGTAGCTTTTGCATTCCGAATTGTATAAAATTAGGAAGGAAAAACTTGAAAACTCGTAATATTTCGAAATTTCTATGCCAAGGTTTGCTGTTTGCTAAAATGAATTTGTCTATGAATTTATGTTGCAATTGTACTCTAATTGTTATTGTTTAAATACACACTTGGTACTCACGTGTCTTTAAACGTGTAAATAATAGACAGTAATAATAGAAATACGTAATATCATTTAAAAAAATAATATACCGATATTGAAATTTCTATGAATAACGATACAAAAGAAGATTGTTCGTATTTTCGATAGTTAAAGAAATAATAGCGTGTATAAAATTAAACTGTTTGATATCTAATTTTATGATATTTAACTGCACGACACAATATTACGAATATACTATATAGTATTTACAGTATACTACATAGTGTATATTACATTATTATTATTTTATAATGTTGCATAAAAAAATGTTGATACAAGCCGGTAAAGAATAAATAATAAATTTAACGATAAAATTTACTTAGTCTTGGACAAAATATCTATAAAATAAATACTAAAATTACACAATAATTATACATACATTCTATAACACATTTACATAAATTCGTACATAAATTCTATAACACACTTTTTATTTTCGAAAAACAATTAAAAGATTATTACTTTAAAGAACAATGCTGTACGAGTTGAAGAAATGTTACGTAACATTTTCCTAACAAAGAATAAAAATTAGTCGAACAAAGTCATAGCTTCCTTTGTATTAAAAGAACATCTAAAGACCAATTGTACTTTACTACCGATATTAATCTTCGCAACGTAATTCCCTGCTATACTTTCAAATATTTCAAAACAAGGAAATTAGAAATTTTAATTCAGGTTTTGCAACCTGACCCCTGGAGTATCGAGTTTCCTGTGTGTTTTGTTGCAGACGACAGCTCACGATGCGTTCGCACCGAGTCTGAAAGGACACGACAAAAGATTCAGGAGGGTGTTAGGACTCGAATCTACTCCAGGATCATAATCCTACCCGTAATCGCGTGGGACTCGTTGAAAGAACTTACGATCCTTCGAAACTCGACGGAAGACATGGCTCAAGTTCCTCTTATTGGGACCGAGGAAAACGGATCGACGGAATCTTCGATTCGTAACATGGTGATTCTTGAGGTAAAAAAAGAAAGAATAAAACGAAAAAGTTCTCCATACCTTTCATGATTTCATGAATTGTGTGTATTGAATGATGTATGAATAGCGCGTATTCACATTTTCTATGCTTACGTGTCCTTTTATCAACATTTTATCGATCTACTTTTTTAATCGTCTATCAAATGGCGCTTTGATTTGAATTGCATAAACTACGGTAACCTCGGTGTAATACCTTTTCCTTATATCGGATTTAAACAAAAAAAGAAGATATTTCGTTTGCGCGTGTACGATTATATCCGTTGATGTTTGTTAATCGATAGAAAATGGGTATCGAAGAAGTTGATTCGATAACTGTTGCACTAAATGATTTCTATAACGTTATAGCTTGTTTAAGATTCTATTTTCTATTCCTTTTAGAAATTACGTTACATTCGAGAAACAGATTACGCGTGGCGTAAGTATTATACTTTTATCTAAAGGATTTTGTCTATATTAAAATTGTACAGAATTTCTTATTTAAAAAATTAAAAAAATCGTAAAATTTCATTCATTTTTCTCGTATTACAGAATTTTATCATTTGCACCACACTTCCATTGAATTATATACATTACGCAATGATTTAAAAGATCTACAAAGTCACTTAATCTTCTCCTTCTTTAATTTGAATAGAGAATCGAATATGAGAATTTAACAGAGAAATTTCACATTTTCTAAACAAAAAAATTTATCGTATCTGAAAGATAAAGAACGTTGTTAAGAAAACTATAACAAGCGGCAGAAATCATTACGAAAGAAACGGAACCGGTCAGAAAAATCGAACGCTTGTCACTATGTAATAAATATTATGAAATGTAATAAATGTTATGAAATATTATTAAATATTATGATATTTAGTAGGTAAAACAAATTTCTGTCCAGGTTTCATCTTTTACATTCTATTCGTAAAAATATGAATTCGCATAAATATACGCATTCTGCTTATCACGCATCTCTTAAATTCATTTCTCCCATTTACGAAATCTATATTGGTTCGCGTGATTCTGAAACACAATGAGAAAAGTTTCTTCTCTCTTTTTTTTAATGTTTGGTACTGTATGTGCATATTGCATTTAGGTTGGTCGACCCGGAGACACGTGGACCTACTGCGTAGGAAGGCAACGACTTGCCGAGAAGTCGGAATGCTTCCGTGCTATTCTCCTCGGTCCTTTAGCGCCTGCACCAAGCGATCCTCCACCAGTGCTGAGATTACAATACGTGGACAAAAGGGCTTTCGATCATTTACTCAGGTAAACACAGTATCGATAGTTATATTAATATCGGAAGTTTGCGGAGATACGAATAGTTCGACTATGGTAGAGTTCGTCTAAATTAGAATAAATCGAGGATTTGCATTGTAATTCTAGCGGAAAGCAGGCTGCCACGAGAATATTTCCTAGTTGCTCGATAAAGAGAAAGAATAGATCTAGCGAGGACAAGCGCATCTGAATTTAGGCGAACTAATATTACATAGTATACACTGGAGTTTAAACAAGCGTTAGCTGTATTTGATAAATTTGGAAATTCAACTTTTCATTTTGTATTGTTTGGAATTCTCTATAAACGTGACTTTATAAGCGTAATAAAAAAAGAAACACACATAGGAGTAGATAACGAAACTATATCATTTCTTTCATAACATAGTTATTTTACGTAACTTACAATGGGAAAGGGGGAGGGCTAAAGACAAAAATGGTAATCTTCCATAGAAATCAATCGTTATATTAAAAAACATGGTTTAGAGAAGGATAACCTTTACGACGTTTTAATCAAAATCATAGAAACATAGTAAGAAGAATTTGATAAATAATATCCCTCGTCGTTCAACTTCTTAACTCTCTTTTATAAGTAAAAAATAAGAATTCTTTTTATCAGAGAATCGAGTATTTTTAGAAAGAATCGCGATGCTATTATGGCAACGTCTCTGTACACATTGACGATACTTGGTACCATCGCTTACTTTTGGATTCTTATTTTAATTACATTCACATTGATAGTCCGTTGCAAACGAAGAATGATCACAGCTCGACGTCCGCGAAAAAGATGTAGTAGATGTAAATTTCGAAAAAAATTCTCTTAGAACTTGTCAGATCCAAATTAGCCCAAATCTAAGCGAAAGGTATTTGATAAAATAATTTCTCGCTTAACAGTGCTAACGATTGATCAGAGATTAGGGCAGTTTAGGAGACTTTAATATTTGAAAAATTCTTATTAAATAAAGGAGGAGTTGGTATAAATCTGAACAAACGCGGCTGAAAAATATGGTTAAAATCTGTAATTCAACGATACAAATCTTCAGGCAACTGTTTTCTTTCACACCAACTCGAAGTACGTTCATCTTTGTGCAGATACCTTCTCGACGAGACGATCAATTTCCATACTGTGACTATGGCTAAATCAACACTTCACGCGGCTCATCAGTATCTTTGTCCAGGATTAGTACGACTGATCGTTGAGTTTCTCGAAAGGAGCCTAACCCCGATTTCCGTTCTTGAGATCTACGATGGCCTCGCTCTTTACGCGAACCACATAAGCTGGGATCCCAACTGGTCATCCAACTCACCTACAGCTCCTCCGGTTCCTGGTGACGATGCTGCTGAAATAGGTATTGTCACTGAATTACCTTTTTAGACAATTTTTTTTGGACAATCCTTAATTAATATTCCTCGAATAACACGTATCTTTAAATTTTTAATTTCGAATCGTATGGAAATTTCTACGATTGTTAAATAATACTTTAGTCAATATTTTATTATTCTATTCATTATTATACGTTAATAATTGCTTAAACAACTAGAGCAACCAATTAAACCATCAACTTTCAACGCTGAAATTCGTGATATTTTTTAATAATTTGATAACCGTAATGTTGAGAATTTGTAAAAAGGCGACAAATCTTTCAAACAATGGTTCTACGAGTAAAACTTTCAATGCCATCAAGTATATCGCTAAACGAGTGACATTATTGCCACTAATTGAATTAACCATGAAGCCGCATTACTAAAACACAACCGACCTATCACACCCACAAAGTAAACATTACCGCTATTGCCACTCCTTGTAATCAACCTATCTTAAAAAATTCCACAAACTCCAATTCATCCTAAAAAATATTGCCCAGAACAGTAATTCACCACGAAACATAATTCCAAAAAACATTAGTAAATTCTCAAGTTGTCCAGCAAGATGAGAAAAGTTAGCCCATAGAGAGCATACTATTTAACTAATTCTAACATCTACTAAACACCATTTCTCCTTCCTCCACGATTAGAACCTCGATAACTAAAACCTCGTTGAATTTTTAGCCGCAGTCTGTAAGCGACTTCTCCTCGCTTGTTTGGACGTGATCGACTCGGATCCGGAGACGGTTTTCTGTCAGGAATACTTTGAATGTTTGAGCTCTACCGATGTGAAAGAATTGGTGTCTCGAGACACCCTGAGGTTGACCAAAGAATCGATACTGTTCGAAGCTTTAGACAGATGGGCCATGTTCGAGTGTAGAAGAAACGGAGTCAAACCAACTCCTAGCAATAAGAGAGCCGCGCTCTCGGACGATGTTTGGTATAGCGTCCGATATCTTCTTATGACTGACACAGAGTTCATCGAGGGCCCTATGGCGAGCGGAATCTTTTTTAGCGAAGAGTCGGCGTATATCGTTGCCAGGATTTTGGGACATACGGTAAAACACGAGGAAGAGAAGGTACGTTCACACTTTTTGGCACTAAACTAGTATATATCATTGAATCAGATGATATATAATAATTGTTTGGGTTACATTAGCATTCATTTTCATGTGATAACAATTTTTGATCAAAGCGGTTTTGGGAAAAGATGTTTTGATTTTTTGAAGGATAGAAATAAGATCATACATATGTAATTGATATTTATTTTCATCATATTTAGATACTTAGAAATTAATTATTCTAGTCCAAACTGTTTTTGACAACTTGGTATTCGATAATACCTCTTAAGAAGATTAATCATTTTTTCTCCCCCTTCTTACCTAAATTTCAAAAATTAACACTTTACTTTTTAATTGTCTGTCTATAGCGTGTTTAAGTAAATATTACACATATAAAATAAGATTACATATCTGAACATTATATATTCTGATCTAGACTGTTTTTGATTATTTATGATCCAACAGTACCTGTTGGGAAAATTAAAATTCTCCTTTCCTTCTTTTCTGTGTTAAATCTCAAAAGTTTCATTTTTGATGATATATTAAACGATAACTGATTGTACATATTATATCTGGTACTAGAACGAAATTTTATTGTTATAATATGGAATATGATATTTAGACAGAGTAGTGAGTAAAATATAATAGTTAGGAAATGTCTGATTCAAGTAAAATTAATTAAAATTTAAAAAATTGTCAATATTTATACATGTATACTATTTACTGTATTACTGAAGTTTTATATAGTAGAATTGTTTACTAACACAATTATATACTGCGATTATCTTAATATCACTTTTATTTTCGAGCATTTCTTAATTTTATAAAATACTCCTCTTTCCTACACCATCAGTGACACGTATCTTATTTCAATTGTAATTTTTTTTTACAATCATTAAGGATGTAATCTATGTAATAATCATGTTTGATAAGAAGTAATTAATATTTCTTGTCCAAACTTGATAGAACTATCTCTGCTCGTTTTTCCACGTTATACGTGTATATTGTTAATTTTCCGCGATTGGATAAGAACTATATCGCTCGAGGTGAAAGTGAAACACACCTTCTTTATCAGACGTTAGTACTTATCTTGTTGCTGAAAACGATGTCCACGATCATTATCAGACAGTACTCTTTTATCTGACCATGGTTTATTGATCTAACAGTGCCCAAATTCCATTTATACCATATTCATTTATCAAATCACCCATTTTAGTTTTCGGCTATCTTTTGTGTAATATACTGACATTTAAGTGTGGTTTTATGTGAATATTTTCTTATCTCTTTGTGCGATGTTCAATTAAAAATCGAAGAAGATAAAATAAAGATCTTCGTATATCGTAAAATTTAATAAATACGAAATATTCGATAATAAGTTTCATTTTTGTGGTGTATTAACGTATCCATTCGTAAAGTGTAAAATGACGATTAGAAAATATAGGATAAATAACAAACTTGATGATACGAAACATAATGGCAGATACGAGAGACGTAGAAGAACGGTAAATAGATATATATTTTCTACATAAATTTATACCATAATTTTCTTCAACAGTTTGGATAATAATAATTAGTGCTAGCGATACCCAAATATGATTTTCAATAATTTCTAATAATTTTATCTACAAAGATATGAATTTCAGAATTAATTTGGATTATATTTATATCACTTCCTATCATCGGATAAAATGATAAACAAACGTAGCGATTATAAAGGAACGTTCAGACGACCAACATTACATATTGTTAATACGTTTAAGATTCTCAACATCATCATATGGCGATCAATATATATTGTCAATACAATGTTGAGAACTTTAAATATTGGAAATAGTATCGATGATAATATTGATCATCTGAACGCTACTTTATACAATACTTCACATCATGTACATGTTGGTACACATAATATTCCATCTCAATCAATTTATATCTAGATAAATAGACACAAAAAGTTTTATTTTTTCTAAAAACACATGCAACTTAACTTTCAATAATAAAAGTAAAATAAAAGCTTCGTTAATAAGATCTAAATTGAAGATTCGACTAACTAAACATATTGTGTAATTTTAATCTATTCTTTGGAATTGGAATTCAATTGAAAAATATATAACAAGTAATAGAATTAATTTATAATAAATTATAAATATAATGTTTATAATAATTATAAATGGTTTATTATATTCTTTGTTCATAGCTCCGAAATTCCGTAACTGGAACATTACCTAAGCTGATCAGTACTCCAAGGATGGGTACGAGAATGTGCGAGGACCAAAGTTACAAAATATCGAAACCAGGGAAAAAAGAATGCCAAGACAATCGGAAGAACAGGAGAAAGGAATATGCAAATCAGGGACAGAAGACCTGTGCGAGAATCGGTAATTGTCTCGTGCGAGTTCTCGCCTGTATTTTCGACTGAACGACATTGAATATGGGGCCAAGACGAAGAGGAATCGATGACATTGACAGATTCTTGAATCTCTCACCGAAAGCTAATTTCTTTCCTATCGTTTTTCGTATCTTTGCAGCATTACGTGAAACTTTTGCGTTAAAATTTGTCAAAGTTTCGATAGTGTTATGATATGACACTGAGTTATGATACTGATTTAGGTACTAAGGATAACAATGTTTTGTGTTTAATCGATATTAACATTCGTCCGCTACATACTGCTGAAACATACAGTTTATTCTACAGATTTCCTCTCGTTTTCGTGAAGTATCTTTTATTTTATTTTAGTTTCGCAAAAAATGGATGCTATACGATGGCAAGAAAGCTGATAGAGGCTGAAATCTAATTATTATACGTTTGTTAATGTCCCTTTCCGCTAGTTTATAGATACTTTCAGATATAACGTTCCTCCTCGCGAAGTGATATTTTCTGAGGATAGAAAACTGGATTTTAAACGATTCAAATATTTTTCAATTTTAAATAATCGTTTTGAAGTTTACATATTTTATTGTCTTCACATTTTTTATAGAGATATTTACTTGTTGTCTAATCACAGTAAATTTTAATTTTGAGAAAATATTGTAATGAATTTTGTACATTGGAACATTTTTATTGATTATTTGTATCTACTCTTTCTTATAAAATAATAACAATTATATTATTATTTTTTAAACAAGTATTTATAAACCTTTTGGCAAAATTGTAAAAGTAATTGACGTAAAGCAAAGCAAAGAACTAACTTAAAACTCCTAGCAATGGCTTTGGCAAGTACCGTTTTAAAATCGATCAATTTAAAGAACATTGAAAGGAGATTGATCTTATATATTTTTAAACATCCTTTATTATCTTTGATACAAAATTTTACGCGCCCTTTACAAATAAGTTCTCTAAAAATGTTTAAAAAGTATTTGTAATTTTATCATAACGGAGACTAAAAATTTTACACAGGCTGAGCTACTATTTCTGCTATAATTTCTCATTTTTCTACTACATTAATTCATACACTGGTATCTTCTAGAATAATAAAAATAAAGGGTACCAGATATTTTTCGTACAAATGGTAGTCAACCTGTTTAGTATTTTTAGTTTTCCATCGTCGCTATTATCTGTATCCTGTTATACGTTAACGGCTACGTTCGTTGTGTTCATAATTGCTGTTCAGAGTATATAGCGTTCAAATTGTGAGTTAGAACGTGGAACCATGGCTGGTCCGTGTAAATACGACGTTCAATAACGCAAGCTTCGTTTTTGCAACAATTTGTCTATGCTTTATACCAAATTTTTATAAAAAATAACAGCGATGCATTTTTCATGATCGTCATTACCTTTGAAATTACTGACTTCGAGTGAATCATTACGTGGTTCGAAATCAACAACTCTGAATTGTCTCTTTAACAACGAAGAATTTTGGAGCTTAATTAAAGGGGGAAATCAATTTAGAGTTGGTGCGTTTAACGTGTTCAAATCTAGACAGTTGGTTAATTTCTTTGAATGATATCGATTCTTTTCATTCTAAATATCTTAATTATTTATAAAAAGCTTTAAAGGACTATTATACACTAATAGATAAGTTATAGAGAGCGTTAAATATGTTATGAAGAATGGAGAAGAAATGATACTTTATTGAAAAACACATTACAATGAAGAAGTTCAAAAATATCTAGAGATACTGTTTTTATCTTTCTTTATATATACATATACACATCTTACGTTCACATACCTGAACGCTTAAATAATTTCTTTATTAATTCACTAAATTAACGTTACATACCGTATTTTAACAAGTGACCATTCAACGTATATTTGTCTATTGGTAATTAAGTCAATTAATTAATTTCTTATTGCTACAGTTATACCAAGTGTCTAGATTTAAATTGTATATAATATATCATTGTTAACATCGAATTTTATTAATAAAGGCAATGTCGTGTCGTTATAAAAAACACGAGAAAGATGACATTATTGAAACGATGTTCGTCGTTTTCATAGTAATTGTCATATTCGTTTAACGATTACTACTAGCTAATACCTTTCGCGAGCTAATGTCATAAATGGCCGCTTAGGTGTGTTCTATCGTTACCATTATACGTTAGTCATTATATTTCGTGTTGCTATTTGATCGGTTAAATTTTATTCGTCGCGACTCGTTGTACTCAAATTACGGTAAGATCAAATGTTACTCTAACGAGTGTCGCTGAGTCTATTGCGTGTTAATGATTATTTAGAAATCGATGGAATATTGCAACCTGATTACTTGTTCGGATTGATTGCGTCAAATTGGTTGTAGAAACGTATAAATTCATTTTGGACCACTATTCGTAGTTGCTTCTTCGAATATACGCATGGTAAATCTTTCAATTTATTTTATGCGTTTCCCATATAAAGTCTCTGTGAATGCCAAACAAGAAGTATCGAAAGCTGCAAATAAAGCTTGCAAGTGTAATGATAAATTTAGTAAAAATAAAATAAACATAAGAACTTTACTACCACTATATTAGTCCTTTTCTTATAACAAGTTAAACAACTGTAGAAAGATAAATTTCAAATTGGTTAAAAATATGGAATAATTTGAGAAGATAAAGTTTATAAATTATATAGAGATAAATTAGAATAAATTTGTAAAGGTAATCGTTAAGGAAATCTAAATATTGAATGAAAAAGACACAATATCTTTTAATATTATAGTATGTGTAACATTTAATAAATCATACTTTTTCTTGATAATGAATACTGAACAACAGCTTAAGTACAGCTTGATATATGTATAAAATTACTTATTATAGTGGGGAAATAATGTTAACTTTACTTCTTTCGCAAAAAAGACATATACTTTCTTATTTTTTCAATTTTCGATGCTTGACTTCTTTTTTCTTAAATGCAAGAAGTACAAAGATGTAAAATATAGTACTTATTAAAGATCATGTTCTGTAGCAGTTGCACATAGAGTACAAAAAGAAAAATTTATTATAAAGTTGTTAATATTACAAAATGAATTTCGCAAATATCTTATTATTAAATAATTATATCATAATCTCCGTCTCCATTCATACTATATCTTAAATTTTTTAAATAAATATTACTTTGTTTATTGTTCTAAAAGTTTATATATTCGGTATACGATTTTAAATTCGATACCCATTTTCGAGATGTAATGGCGTCGTACATAAAACGCAGTTTAACTACTTAACGTCAATATTGTTATTGCGTTCTTTGAGTGATTAAATATTAGAAATTAATAAAGGAACGATAAACCTATAAGCAAATTGTTGAAGACCTATAAAGATCTTATCGATTTTAAATATTTAAGAAAATAACTGTTGAGTGTTCTAACCTATCTCAGTGTGTTAGTGCATCATACATATATCTCATATTCGTGATATCCATGTTTGACATTTCTATTCAGACAATATAAACCTGTGCAAAAAAATGCATACAACTGGAGATTTTGTTTTGCACGGTGGTAGTGCAGAATTTGCAAACAGACAAAAATTATTGTTTGATAAATTGTCAGATGCAGAACAAGAATGTAGTAAAAATAAAATGGTCACTGAATCTACAGAATCTACACAGGATATTGACAGCGAATCAAACTATTCTCAAATCCTGAGAGCTGGCCGTAAAAGTCAAACAAGGAGATTTCGTGGTAAAGAGAGCATCTTTAAACGGCCAGAAGGCCCAGCACCACGTGCTATCAGTAGAAACATACCAGACTTTCACAAAAATCCTCATAAGTGGAAGAAATACAGTCTGGACGATGTGTCCAATGACGATATGACTGAGGAAAGTAATACAAGGGCTGCATTATCGTTTTTAAAGGAATTGAAGGCAAGAAGATCAGTGGAAAAAATAGAAGAATCAGAGAGAAAGGATGCAAATGAATCTGATTTGGTTAAGAGGAGTCAACCCAAAATAATGTTTAAGTCCAAGAAACAAAAAATATCAGTGGCAGAAGTTGAATTTAAGAAACCTGAAAGTAACACAAATGAAACAGACAATATGTCAGTTATCATTGAAAATGACGATAAGCCAATCTTTAGGAGTAGTAAAATTATTATGCCAGAATACGTTGTTGGCCAGAGAAAGAAGAAAAAGAATAATAGAGAAAAACATCTTGTGAAAATAGATAGAACAAAACAACTCAAATTAGATCATTTACAAGAACCTGACGAAGAGGAAAATTGAATATATATATATATATATATAATGTATATCTGATATTAATATTGTAAATTTAATTATAGTTTTCAAGTTCTCTGTATAATGTGACCATTTCATATATTTTATCAGTTAATGTATTTTGAATATAGAAGTAATAAACATACTGCACATCTTCTTAGGTATAGAACATTCCATATTTTATAAGGTTTTAACTTTTTTCCTATGTTGTTATAATAATTAGAACAGGCTCCTAATTTTGAAAAGTGGGAACGAAACCGCTCTGATAGGTTCTTCCGGGAACGATGCGATTGCGCACTAACCATCGCGGGTTTCGACTGTTTCCTGTCGGCTTTAGTCGTAGGCTATTTAAAAGTCGCTAGTCAATTGCGATTATTTGCGATTTTCACACATGTGATGCCGACGAATGCACAAAATACAATCTATTGGACTTTGGTAAGTGATGTAATAAATCCTTGAAAGATTACACGTTTCGCTAAATAACGGTGAATAATTTATGTATACAATTGGAGGGGGAAGAATTCATAACCTGTACATATACTATTCCGTCACCGATTCAAAATGGCGTGTTACCATTGAACGAAAAAACATAGATAAAATCTGTATTTCATGGTGCTAAATCCGTCATTCGTGTTTTTATATTTGGCGAATTTAATATTCTTGGTAAGAGAGAAAGAAAGGAAGGGGTTATGACACAGTTCCCGTGTGTGTCGTTCTAGGAAGTCCGTTAGTATATTCATAATCGGGGTACGAAATTAATAATGCAGGAAATCGTTCTAGCAGCCTTCTCCGTGATATCGAGTCTACTCATAGTATTTGGCCTGGTACTGCTGGGTAAGAACGATAGATAGTAATGTTTCGTTATTGCTGCGCTGTACACAGAGTGTTTCGAAACATTGTTATCCGGCCTGTCGAATAGTCGTATAGTCCCAAAGTCGAAGGTATAGTAGGAGAGTTTGACTATATACTTAATCTTTATCGTCACGTGTATGTGCAATTTCGACGGCTATTCTAGGTTTCGAACAGTTAAAATTTCTTTTGTTTTGTATCTTTCCCCTATAATGTATACTATCAACAAGGTACTTACTGTAGTTACGTCGTACATTGTTTGTTGTGTGAATTATATTTTCATCATACTATGTATTTATACAGTGTATCCAAATTCGATTTGTGATTTTTATAGGATCTCTTCTTTACATGCATCTTTTATCTTTCTTTTTTAGGTTGGTATTTAGTTTGGAAGTTTTTCCTTTCAAGGTTCAGGTTTGTCCGGGAACTATTGGGTGGAATGAGCGAATCCTCTCCTGTAAATGACTTAAAAAATGGTAGATCTCGCATGAAAAAAATTCGCAAAGATTAAGGATTAAGATTAAGGATTTTATATTTGAGACAAGAAGATTATTAGAAAGAGAAGGACCATCAAAAGGAGAAAATTGACCAAAGCAAAATTCTTTCATTTATATATTTATAATATTTTAATTTATCAAAATGTCTATAAATATACGCTGTGCTACGACAGATGATTTATTGAATATACAGCATTGCAATTTACAATGCTTGCCAGAAAATTATCAAATGAAATATTACTTATACCATGCTCTTTCGTGGCCACAATTGAGTTACGTGGCAGAAGATGAGAAAGGCAGGATAGTAGGCTATGTTCTTGCTAAAATGGAAGAAGATTGCGAAGATAATCCACATGGACACATTACTAGTTTGGCAGTAAAAAGGTCACATAGAAGGCTTGGTATTGCACAGAAGCTTATGAATCAAGCTTCCAGGGCAATGGTTGAATGTTTTGGTGCAAAATATGTTTCTTTACATGTTCGTAGAAGTAATCGGGCAGCTTTGAATTTATACACAAGTAGTTTGCAATTTGAAGTATCAGAAGTTGAACCAAAATATTACGCTGACGGAGAAGATGCTTATGCTATGAAACGCGATCTTAGTAGCTTTTATTTGGAAAAGAATGCAGCAAAAGAAAAAACAAACAAAGATGGTAATACGCACATACATACTGGCAGATGCTGTGATCGTTCATAGTCAAATTGGGATGTTTACTTATAAGTCGCAACCGATTCCACGCATCATTAATTCAATACTGTTTGAATTCAAATCAGTACCATACGTATGAATACGTATAATATTTTTCATAAATAGATTTCCATGAAAAGTGCACGAAATAATCACGAGTCAAATATCATGGCTTGAATGTTTGACATATTATCATTATGAAAATTTTGCAAATACGTAGAATATTAGTGTTCATTCGAGCCTTACCTGAGACATATGAAATGTTTTATATGCCGCTAAAAAAGGGGTGTACTTGTTAATAATGATACAGCGGATAGGAGAGAGACGAAAGTAACGTATGTAACGTATGTTCAATGCGGATTGAGTTAAGAAGTTTCTAACAAATGTATCATTGCGTGTAGTTAATCAATATATTGTGTTATTTAAGACCTACGACTCTTAATATAATAATAAAGACGATAAGCAGAGATGACAGTGAAGGTTTTATCACTTTCTACCTGTGTATTCAATTAATCTTTATTGAACCATTGAAACTATAATATACAAGTAACGCGCCAGTATACAAAATTATCACCCAGATTTCACCAAGCAAATTAAGTGCAAGATGATACCAACTTTTTAAAGGAGAACACTTTTTAAATATTTATACTCGTCATTCCATCTTTATATCTGCGTTACGTGAAACGATTTTAATTATCCCTGCTGTTTGTAAATACTTGATGCACTTCCACGAGTATAATTTCATGCTTAAAAATTAATGTTTGACGATTGCACGATTTTTAAATATTTCATTCCTTTCTTTGTCACTGCTGCGTTGGTACATTATTGTATTTGTGTATACATTGTAATAGGAATAATTATAATATACATATATATGTATATATATATATATATATAAATATACTTATGTACACAGTAAATGTCCTTAAAGTAACATAATTGATTCAGTTCGAAGGACATGCTAATCCGAAAGTCATACGTCGATTAATTTTCCAATTTCATAATCGATCGATTATATATATATATAATTTATGTAATATTAAATTTAACATAACGGTAATCAATGAATCATCGATATTTAATCGTTTAACCGAAAGTCTTCGCTGACAAAGACTCCATTGATAAAACCTTGCATAATCTTAAGAACAGTTCCCGATTGTAATATTGTTTCGGTGTAAAGAAAATTCCAGGTACGATGTACGATCAAACGAAATGACGCGAAACGATAAAGGCAATCGTGTAATCTGTGCGTTTCACATTCTTTTTTTCTGTTCGATGTAAAGAGAAAAAAAAAATTCATTTCACTTAATAGTACGTCACGATCAATCGGAATACGATTTTCAATGAGAATGTGACAAGCACCTATTGATATATCGCCTATGTATAAATTCTAAATATACAGTAAACTCTAATTGCCTGAAAAATGCATTTTATCTTACAAAAACGTTCCACCAATAAATTATAATACAAGTCTCGTAAACGAGGTTCATGTTCACGCGATATGCTCCGATTATATAATCTCTAAAAAATAAACTATAAGCTATATCGTGGTGAATACTCCCTAATCGTAAGTGCCGGATGATCGCCTTAATTTCTTGTCTCTTTTTTGACATTTCGATTTCTCGCACGAACGATCTTCCGTTTTCTTTTTCCCCTGTACAAAAGGGGAAAGACTAAAAGGCTGAGTCTCGAAAGGCGGAAAGTAAATACATGTTCTGAATGATACAATCGATCTTAAAGCTGCGACACAAATGTGCGGTTGTCGATTACCTTTCGTAATACCTAAGAATGTAGCTTTTCACGGTTAATCGGAGAAAATAATTTGTACAATTTATTAAATTTAAAAACAAATTCAGCGAAATCAGATATAGACGTTGCTGAAATTTTTCATAAATCTATTATGATTTATTATCTTTTAACAAAAGAAGCAGTCCTGCCGATTATAAAAATTTTTTAATCCCTACGCCCTATGCCTCTAAAACTAATTTCTACGATAAGGGAACGATTCGATTGCTATGAAAGTTTTATAATCGGTAGGAGCGTCGTCGGCCGATGATCGATAAAATGACCGTGTATAAGGCGTATCGTTTCGTACTGTTTCCAAGTTATTGTTTCTGCATCGCTCCTGTAAAGGGAACACGCTTTGTAATCGAATTAGGTTATTGGAATGATTATAAACAGTCTGCAAATCCGATGCATTTTCTTTTTGTTATCATCAGTGTGCGTTTACGATTGATCGAATAATGCTGCTGGAAGAGCCCGTAAAAAGGCCTGACACGAAAAAGTCGTGACATGGCGGTAAAATGGTATAAAATTCGTTCAAAATTGGCCTCTAAAAAGATAGCGTTGCTTGCGTTCTTCGAATCTGATGTATAAACGTTAATACCATAAATGTAGCTGTTATAAAGTATTCTCGATTAGAGAAAATTCCTTTCTTGCATCAGTGGCTCTTTCTCGCAGTATATATTAGGCTGTTGCTTATTTTTAATCTCCTTTCATTTCAATCCAATTAATATTTTCGTCGCAGTATAATCTATTGTAAATATGCGTCCAAATGAAAATGTTTCATATTTTAATAGAGTTTTCTCTTCACATGATACACACCTAGGACGACGATTAATACTCTGGCAACGACAACTGCGTATCAAGTTCGAAATGATCCTCGTTTTCAAGCAAACAATACATCGACGTCTCGAGAATTATTTCGAACACGTTCTACACGTCGCTTAATTGATTCCACACCTCTAGCTAACGAACGACACGGTTACATGGTTTCCTAGAAAAGTCTACGTTCTCTATATTCTCGAGTACATTACAAATATACGCTCGTCTCGAAGGAGCTTTTCCCTTACGTTCTATATACCTGTGGCTTTGGCAGTTGCGTATCTCTAAGTAACGATAGGCCTCGAGAATTCTTTATTGCGTTCAAGAGGGAAGGATGTCGTTTCTAGTCGGGCGAAAAAGCAAGTTGGCGTTTCCTCTCTGGTCCAAATTCATTTTCTCGTCGATTAAACGATCAGAAATTCGCGTATCTACGATCTACTTTGCTATCATCCGAGCCAAAAGACAGATTTCTTTCGTTTATAGCTGTTCGTTAGAACAAATCTATCAATCAATGATCATATAATTTTTACCATCATTTATTTAATTTACGTTGAATTTCTCTTCATCGTTAAAATCTCTACGTTTGACTGGACGATTAAGCATCGCGATATTCTAACAGGTGAGCCGCTCTTTTCTATTAAATCGGCAGTGAATACACGCTACGACATACATTTTTATCTTACTTCTTCCAACCGATCCTACTGTCGCATTACGTTTCTAGCGAACAGAAACTATTTGATCATTAGGATTGTCGAAAACAATCCAAGGAACTTGATGGAGGCGTCGTGAATTTCACGTAACGTGATTTCTTCCTCGAAAGAAAAATAACAAATAGTTCTCAGCTCGCGTGTATCCAAGATATCTCTTCTTTTTCTCCTTTACCCTATTTCGTGTCAGAGATTAGGATCTGATCTTTGGATGCTCAAGGCTGTTGCGCAGCGTGAATCATGGCGACCTTCAAGTCCTTGGCCAAGTGAGAGACGTCCACCACGCTGTCGACCATCTCCTGAACGGCGGATACGCTTGGGAAGAATTGTGCCGCCTGTTTTGTCTTCGACACGGTCTGACCCAGAGCCTCGTTTAGAGCGTTCGCGCACTGTAGAACGCGTGTTCTCACGTCGTTCCTCGTCACGTTTCTGTGCACCGTGTCACCGATGTGCACCAGTCTATGAGCACTCAGCACCACAAACTTTCCATGCGCTAGGAACACCTGCTTTTAAAAGATAGAAAACGTTTCTGTTAATTTAATTTTATCACTCGACTTCTTTTCTCGGTCATAAGGTTTCCTATCCAAAGAATTAGCGAATAGCGTATGTTGGTAAAATATTTATCCTCTTTAAAATATGTAATTATTAAAGAACTCTGCTATATTGTATTTTTTCTACATATAAATAGTAATCAATTAATAGTTAAAAGATAAGACAAGGTAATGAGCTAGATGGAATTGAAATTCCTAAAAGATATATATGTATGTATGTAAGATCCAACCGAAGCCTACATACCTGTAAACAAACGTGTAACATATTTTTATCCGCTGTTTCATCGCTATTCATTTTCTCGTACTCTCTTCAACCCAACTTCCCGTTTTATCGTTCATCGATTTCAAATTGAAATATACTCTCAATTAAAACTACAATACTTTATAATAGAAAGAAATTCTACTTTCCCTACTACAAAAATTCTTCGAATTAAAAATCCTTTTATTTTATCATACTCCTAAATCTGACTTCTCATTTTGTTATCCCTTATCACCAATTAATCCCGTTTTATCCCGTAAAATGGAACTTTTCAACGCTCCTACCGCTCCACAATCTCTGTCTTCGAATTTTAAATTCTAACTTGAGATACCCTTAATCAAAATACTCCGAATATCAGTAATAATACTCCGCGAGGCCTTATTTTTCCATGGCATATTTTCTTGGCTCATGGTTCGTCCGAAGGACAATGGGCATTTAGATTTCCAGGTTTACGGTACTCGCCTTTGGTGGTTGGTTATGCTCGACTGTCTGCATGAAGGCGTCAATGGCGTGAGTCAGGTGATTGCCATGTGTGATCACCTGGGCGGCATAGAAAGCCAGCAATTGTTTGTCGTTGGGATCCATGGGTGTCGGTGTCGTGGGTGGCATTTGAATCGTGGCATTGTCCGACTCGGACACCAGGAGATCGTAATTACTACGTAGTTCCTGTGGCAGCGTTGCCCTCACTTCCTCGCGTTGCTTCGCGACTACCTCCCTCGAGTCAAGATTTACGTAATCGTAATCCTCGCCGGCGCCGCTGTTGTTGCTGCTACCGGTCGAAATGATCGACGACCGTTTGAAGAGCAGGGTCGAGTTGCCCTGTTTTAGACAAATTTTACAGGTTCGATTATTTTAAGGAATTCGATTACGAGCTCGGGTTGTTTAGGGATGAAAAACGATGATAAGACTGTACGTGTAATTCAAGAGTAGTTGGAATTATCTTGTACGATCAAACGTAGGATTCTGGATTGGAATATAATGGGAAAAATAATTGTCGTTGCGATGAAATTGAAATCGGAGAAGAGACTGTTAGAAGAAAAGGGGAAAGTGTTGTGGAAAGCAATATTCGATGATGATATGTTCTCTACCAAGTAAATTAATAAGTTTATTATAAAAAAAGAATAACAAATTGATAAGAAGTGGGAAGATCTCATAATTGAGAAATAGCGTAGCATTTAAGGTTGTACAAAAAGAAACGAAAAATATCAATTAATTTACACGATAGTGGTCAATTAATTGCAACAATTTTAGTTCATATAAAAAAGATATATGTTAGTTTTGATTTATTAATTTAATTCATCAGTGTCATTCTGTGTTAACTTAGAAAAGAACGATTATATAAAATTACTTTAAATTAAAGATATCACGGTGATTAATTTATATAGTCAATAAAGATGCATCGAAATAATAAAGAGAAAGAGACGATCAATACCATAATCAGTTCACCTGAAAACCACATAAACAACGCAGGAAACAATCCGTCAAAACAAAAATAAATTCAATTGTCATTACCACGTTTCTCTAAAAGATTGCTATAAATCGTTCTGCTCCTCAATTAACTCGTCTATCTATTTTTTATTAGGTTGTCCGGAAAGTTTATTTCGTTTTATGAGGAAATAATAGACGCACAACGTTTTTGTTTTATATTACTTTGTCGGATTACGTACGATCCATTTTGTTCTGTTAAGATAAACACCGCGACATTTTACAGACTTGGTTTCACGTTTGTATGAAGGTGCACTGTTGTAAAAAACACGTTTGCGAAAGATACTTTTCGGACAACCTAATACATACACTCATAGCGCGAGAAAATGATTGAAATTTTTGCAGCTACCAGATAGAACTCGTAAGATTTGCAAAATTTGTCTACATTTTTTATGAGCGCGTAAATAATGCGTTTTTATGTTTAGAAAAATACAGAATTTTCTACTAAGACTTTGTCTCATCCATCGAACGAAAGATCGTACGAATTCAAGTTTCTAGGGACCCGAGAAAGCGTAAGTCAAAGTTTTCAGAATTTAAATATAACGTAGTTCAACTCTTAAAAATGTCATTCCTTCAGATTTAGAATCAAGTTACAAGCGTTACTCTCTCCGCGATATTTTTCATGACAGAAAAATATAAGAAATATTGTAATAATAATAGCTGCTATATTATGAAAAATATCAATGGACCGTCATACACCACTATGATCCTCAGTCTTTGCCATATTTTCCTCGATGGTACTAAAGTTCTTGAATTTTTGTACGCGTCTATGGAAAGATAAGAACGGTGTTTGCGTATCGTACGATTAAAACAAGAGAAAGATGTTACATAAACAAAGTTCGTAAATGCCTCGTAAGAAAGATACGCAAATCATAAACGATGCGAATTTTGTATTCACGAGTGTTGAAGCGGTCAGCACTTCTAGGAAAACTCTATATCTATACTGTTTAGTTTCCTTAGTCACTGAAGCCATCGAGAGTGTATAGACGATAGACAGGCGACGATGGCTTCGGGATTTTCAGTTACAGGGTAACACCGCCAGCGTGCGGATCTAGACCAGCTCAACTGTATTCATACTTGTATCTACTCTTTATTGTTACATATATTTGCTACTTTTACAATTTATCCACGCGTTCTTCGATCCTTATAACCCCAATAACTTCAACAACGAGAACGGACGACGCTTCGAACAAGAACCTCGGTAAACACGATCAATCGATCGAACGACGATCCAGTCGTTCATAATTTCGCTATTCTTGTTAGAAGTTTGTAACAAAGCATTTACAACCCTCTCTTTATACAACATCATTTTCTTATTTTCAATCATACGATATACACCGACATCGTTTGGCGAGACAAAACTGAAACACCCTGTGTACGACGTATCGAACCAATTATACCAGTTAACCAATTAAACGTTCAAAGGGCCAATCCTGCGTGCTTTCTCGCGTCGCGAGTATCTTCTTTTTTCCCCGATTCCATCAACCAGAGACATCGTAATTTCGTTTCTACTCGATGCTCACCTGAATGAAACTGGCGACCTGACGAACGTCTTCCGTGAGTGCCTGAGCGCACGCGATCAGCTGATCGAGTGGATCCGGTTGCACCGGCGGCAACAGGGAGGAAGGTGGTCCGTTTGTAGGTGTCGGGGTATCACCACCCCCGCGACACAGTTTACCCGCGTCCCATTCCATCGCGTCCAGTTCGGACGCGGCTTCCTGCACGAGCTTGTCAGAGTCGCGAAGAGCCTTGACCAGGGGTCGTAGCTTCGAGGCCAACCCTTTGTCCGGTGCTTTGCCCGCATTCCCCAGCGTGCCTGCGCAAGAATACAAAAATTATGTGTGTAGAGAAATCACGGCGAGTCTCTTGGGAGAATCCTTTCCGGCGTGGGTTCGTCGATTCGACGCGGACCAATTCTTCCACGTCGACAGCCACTCCGCCTCGAGATTCGATGCGCTCTTCGTGAAACTAATTCGAGCATGGGGAGAGGAATTTTCTGTCGTCGTCAATGCGTGCATCATGGATTTGCGGCGGTCGATGGGTTTGAAAGATGTTGATAGTAATTGCGATTGTTGCGTGGGCGATGATGATGCTGAGACGACGTTAAGATCGCAGACTGGTACAACAATAGTTGTACATAATGTGATTTATTGCTTGAAAGTAGGTCGAACCTACTATTTCAGAACTGAAGGCTATCGAAGTGTTATCACTTCCTACGCGTCGTCCGTTTGTTTTCAGTCGATTAAAAATATCCTGTTAACCTGCGCAGTCTCAAACGTTTAAACATACCTCGAACAATTGACAAACTCTAGATAGAATGTTTCAACTATTCGCTTCGTGTGTTTCATATATTTTGTATACTTTGTATATTCCTTCGAAGGTACATGCAAGAGTGTATGTTTCATATTCGGACCATTTGTTAATCTAATTTACTAAACCATTTGGTTAAAAAAATTAATAGAAGTACAATTCTCCTATTCTTCCTTAGATTCTGATAACAATATGAAAATTCAAAATTGATACGTATATATACAACGGAATGTACGTAACGAAAACAAACAACCGCGAGAGACCTAACGAATGAATGGATCTGATTAAGAATTAAAACAACGACTAGATATTTCTCTTCTCCAATCATCAGATTTTCAATTCACGTGGAAGGGAAACCGAATATATCTTCCTTGTATCAAACAAATAATAACGAATTTATGAAAATTCCGCAGAATATGTCTATATTTCAGCAAAGTGAGAATTACCTTCGGCAAATTCAGCCAGATCGTGCAAAGACGTTCTCAGCCTGAGCGCAGCAAGCCTAAGATCCATTAGGGTGGCGTCTAATCGTTGAGGCGTTCTCCATGTGGGGCTCACGAAACCGAGTAACCTGGCTATCGCTGCGGATGCCTCGCTCTGCAGCCTTTGTAGACCTTCCAAAGCGGAGTCCAACTCCAGGGGAAGCTCCTTGCTAACTGGAACGTCGTAGATCTGCTGCATTTGCGGCGGAGGTGGAGGTGTCGGCGTTTTCGGCACGGGCGTGTTGTGCCGGGACGGTAAGGAGGATGCTGGAAGACGCGATCGAGGTACATCGTAATCCTGAGCAGCCAGGCTGGATCTGAAACGAGGCAAACGTTTTGTCAGTATAATCCTTCGTTTGTAAATACGATTTAGCAGTATGAATTATGATTCGTGCGCTAATTAGAACTTGGACATTACGATTATTGAGATGTGTATAATTTTATGTGCTAGACTAAATAATTGGCCGCGTAGTAGTGACACGCGTATGTGAATACGAGTATCCGGAAGTACCAGTGTGTGCGCGGCGTCTCGAAAAACAGATGAATGTAACTGTCCCGTTGGCAGTGTTGCGTGGAAGACGGTGAGACAAAGAAAGTGCCGCGACGCGTGCAAATGTATATCGACGAAGATCCTGTACATCGTTTATTAAATAAATCTAAGATTATTTTAATACGAATTCTAAGTGTAACCTTGGCGTTTCTTTACTTTTATTTCGGCGATTAAGATTCACGATTCTCAACAACGATAGATCTTTCATAGATCTTGGACAAAACGTGATACACTGGAATCTCGATTAACAGGATGTGAATTAATGAAACGATCGATCAATGGACTGGTCCTCCTCTTCAAAAAATATCGTAATATCGATAAAAAATAAAAATATCGTCATATTGTAATCGAGGATTTTCTGTTCTGTTTAATATTAATACAACGAATCCGTTTATGATATCGATATTTATAAAATAACTCGGAATAATTGATTTTTCTTGAATGAAAACAGAGTTATTCGATTATCGGAACAGCGAGTGTCATAATTGGTTCGGATAATCGAAGTTCCAGCATAATTAACCTTCTACGGGAGAAATTAAATTCTTAACAGGTTTCTAACGATTTTTCAAGAACATATCCAATCTTTGCTGTAAATATACGTATTACGTTCATGAATTTCATTTACGAACGTATCTAGGCGCAAGTGTTTGAAGATTCGAATTGAAACGTCGGAGGAAACAAGCTTATTAGTTTCGTTTCGTTGTAATTAACTTTAATTCGTTATTAAAAGTTTATCGAATCAAATTTCAGCAAAGTTTCCCGAGTTTTAACTCGACGCGTAGATTTTCCATTAGCGTAGCGAGTTTCTACAACTTTTCATTCAGCGTAATTTCTATCATTTGCGGAGACAAAACAAAACGTTTTTAAAATCGTTATATTTAATACGTTAGCGTGGAAAAAATTTATACCTACGATAAAATTTTAGATTTTAGGATCGTTTTCGATCTTTAACCAACCGTTGTACGATAAATTCCTCGTGAAACATTTTACGCTAATGCAACACCATGTGTATTCATTCGAGCGTAAAATTTCTTGTCTCTGTTTTGTCGGCCGCTGTTCTAATTTCTCACAGAAACAAAGAAAAAGAACTAGTCTGAATTTTATTACTGAAAACCTAGCCATTTCGAGAGCCATCTAAAGCGTATTTCCATTTGGTTTCAACTCGTTTCAGTTTCCTATTCATTTAGCCATTAGGAGCCACACTCCCATGGAGTACTATTAATCAGTGGCAACGAAAGGGACGTAGAATAGAAATAATAGTTCCAAAGGAATAGTTCCAGAAGTAAGAAGCTTGTTATCCTAAGTACTTCGCTATTAGGCTATTCAGTGATTAAATACAATTGATGTTATTAGTAAAGTCGAACTATTTCTCCTTAGAACGATTACGAAAGTTGGAAGAAATTGAAAAGCAAATCTTTTTCATGGAATAACGACAGAACCACAATTATGTGAAAACAAGAAAAAAAAAAGAAAGAGAAGAAGGTAACGAGAAAGTTATTTCTGCTCGAATATTAATTTTAGGTCATAGAGTTTTATTTTTCTGGCTTCTTTTATTACTAGATACTATTAATTAAGAGCGATATTTATTGTTGACAGTTTACAGCCAGAAATTATAATTATATCTGTTTAAACAACCTGGCATTGCTTTTAACAAAGGGTAGATAAAGAAGGATTAATCGTTTTAAATTTGAACTTTTTAGTAAGATAAATTTCAGTGTTGGTAAATTAGTTCCTTAAAGATATGGTTTATGTATTATATGATCTATTATGAAAGAAATAATTTTCATAATAGAATCCAAGTCCTAGAGCAGTTAAAGTCTCGCTGAATTTATTAAAAAGATAATTTTCCACTGATAAAAATCGATTTAAGCTATCTGAAAACCAACGATCATTGATTTGGCAGGAAAGTTTGAGAACAGCGAAAAAATTGAGAAACAGTACGTGAGTCGTCAAAAAATATTGCGTATTGGAGCCAATATCAAAAACGATATTGTTTATTGATTATTATTGATTAGTGCAAACCATTTATTTACATAAAAAATTGTTACTAGACGTACGTAGAACGTGTAATACAGGCGTATTTCGCAATATTTATTTAAATATTTTCAATATACTGATCAATTCTTATACATCTTTAGCATATTATGCGACATGTATATCATTCTATAATTAACAAAATTTTATTTTTATTTCCATTCTCTTTAAACATCTAGGTCTTTTACTTCGAATATTTCACACATTTCCTCGCACGCTATATACATTCTGCATATTTTTACACGTTTCAGTTTCCCATAAATGTATAAACATACACAGTACGTATTATATCGCTTGAAAATGATCGATGTCTTTTTCTTTTCTCCATCCTGTACAGGTGCCAAAGCGTGTGAAGTAAAATTTTTAAGACTAAAAGAAAAAACAAAAAAAAAAAAAAAAAAAAAAAAAAAAAAAAAAAGATAAGTACATTCTAACTGAAAATCGTAAAGGAGACTATGACGAGCGTCATTCTATTCTTTTTTCTGAACCGTAAATGGAACCGATTTCTCCGAAACTGCAGTAGGAATGACCGCTGTTGGCACCGGTCCGGTATTTAAGCTCGAGCTTCTCGAAATAAATCACTTCCTAGCAGCTGTATGTCTCGTTACGCTAGCGAACGTATAAAGTTCAACGTACTCGATGTTGATGCCTCGGCATAGTCATCGGATAGCTGTCGTAACGAAAAGGAAATGCTAAAACCTGGTTTAACGAAATACTAAAACTTCAAAAGCTCGAAAGGGATACGGTTTAATTTAAGGTGCGCGTTCCATTAGAATGGATTAGCTACGAGTAAAGAATTTTAGGGTTTCTGAACGTTGTTCACGGTTATGCGAAGAAGCGAAATGCTAAATATAAAGATAATGGCTCGTGTCTGCTACT
Organism: Bombus difficillimus; assembly: GCA_014737525.1. Classification (NCBI taxonomy): domain Eukaryota; kingdom Metazoa; phylum Arthropoda; class Insecta; order Hymenoptera; family Apidae; genus Bombus; species Bombus difficillimus. Next base: position 3,080,168 of record JACXIT010000186.1, on the reverse strand, counting down.
CACTGTTGAAACCTGTACAATGTACATAAGTTTTCTTTATTTAGACTTGTAGCGAAAGTTTATGTTTGCACAGTTTCTGATGATACTTGCAACCTAACGACGATTCTCCGTTATTTATAAATTACAATCAACGATTATATTTCATATTCTCGTCATTTTGATATTTTTAAATTTATAACGAAAGAAAATTGTGTTTTTATTAGAGGATAAACGATTCTGCTTGGATTATTTATTTATTTTTGATGTATCGATAAGTTTTTCTGCCATATAAATATATTGTTAATTTTATATATTATTATCATATACGTCGAAGGAACACGAAACTTGATTTTTATTTCTATTTAGTTGCAAAAAAACGTTATTTTTATCTAGAATCAGTCAAAGAATTCCAGGTAGACTGAGATTTTTCAAATATTTCAGTGAATTCTTTTCATTCGAGATCGTGTATCGAATAACATACGCTAGGAAAATTAAACAGAACTTTAATCGACGGAGCATACAAATTAAAATTCACGCTTATTAAACAACGACATTTTTTCCAAGCGAAGGGAACATATTGGAAATTTGATTTTCTTCCCGAGCAAGAGGTCTTTTTTTCCTGCCAATTTCTTTTTCACTCTGCGATATAGAAACAAGCGCATTTAGAGCTCAAAGAAATCTCTGCATTCCAAAAATGGTAGAAATTTATGCAAAGATGAATCTCAACTTCGTTAAAACATTATGTTTTAATCAAAAGTTATTTTAACCGTTGTAACTTCGTATTTTCCAACGTCAGCGCGTTATAATTATTCTCGTCCGCTGAATTACACAATTATACGTTTAATTCGTTTTAAACAACGAAGCAGATAATCCTCATTGATTTTAGTTTGATTTAAATGCAAATTTTCCTGCAATTATTAGCTGAAACAGTGATTTTAATGATAAATAACAGTGAAAAGAGAGGAAATAGGGTCAATTTCGTATTAAAGAACACTTTTCAGGAGGATTTTCTAATAATAAATATCACGTTAATTTACTGTTATATTAAGCTAGACTACGTTGATTAAATGTTTTTTCATTTTCTCGCGGAGAATTAATAGCAGCAGAATTTAATTAGATATCTTTTAATATTCTACGAGCTCAAAAAGGCTTATTATTCTCTTTCATAAAATAGATAGGAAAAGAATAAAAAGAAGAATATTAAAATAACCAGTTTCTAACATTTTATATATATGTCATCATGTAGTAAAATAATCCTTGTCTTTCAAATATGCAAGCCATTGTAATCTAGCAACTTATTAACCGACTAATCTGCAAATGTGTATTTATTTTTAACAAAACTAACCTTAAGCTTTATTGCATTATGTTCCCCTTGCAAGTACATAGAAATACACGCATTACTATTACTTGGAATTGACTAAAAAAAAAAAAAAAAAAAAAAAAAAAAAAAAAAAAAAAAAAAAAAAAAAACTGTAAAGTAACATATCCAACCCAAACAGTTACAGATTCTTTTTAATTTAACTGATTATTTTATCGAATGAAGAAACTTCATGGATTCCAGTTACGATTACGATATCATGTATCCGCATTATCTCGCAAAAGATATTATTATGCATCTGTCTTCGTTCTCGCTAGATTTCTACTATAGAAAAAATTCAATTATTTTTCTCTATCCACAAATAGATGAAAAATTTACGTGTCAACGGATTAACCGAAACGTTGCCTTAACAATCTCTCTAAATCTCCGATCAGACATACATCCCATTGAACAACGACGAAACGAAACATCTTGCAAAAGATATTATGCGTCTACTTTCACTATCGCTAACCTTTTACTATAAAAAAAAATAAAAATAAAAATGATCGCACCCCAATGAAGCGATCCTCACTGATAACTAGAAGAGAAATTCCTTCCTGAGGGGTTAACCGAATCATCGTTTACCAAACGATCGCCCTGTACCATCTATCAGACGCTAATCCTGTTAGACAGCGATAAAATAAAAGATCCGCTTGTCTAGCCATCGTATATCCTCTAGAGATCACGTACCGATTCGATCCGCTGAGGGATCCATCGTTGGTGAGGCTGGAGGCCGAGCTGCTAGGGGTAAGAGGTTGCAATGGTCTGGGCACGTCGTAGCAATCGAGAGGCGTCACGCCGGATCCTCCAGAGCAGTTCGAATTCGGTGTGCAGGAGGTAGGTGGCCTGGGGATGTCGTAGCACGAGGGTGCCGGACTTGGACTGCTCGCTGGCGATGGAATCACGGGAACAGCTCGTGGTGGCACGTCGTAACATTCGCTCGCGTCGCCACCGTTGTCCACGGAACTTCTGCTGCCAGTTGTGTATCGTCCTGCACACGCATATTCGCCAGAAAATTAATTTCAAGACAAAATATATAGCGAAATATTGAGAATTTGGTTTTGCGATTGTAACGCATTTATGTCCAAGCCTGAACGATTTCGATTCGATATAACGTTCACGCGCACGCGTTTTCTATACTAGTTTCAATTTCAGATTTTCGTATTACAGCGTCAAGATGCTTCTAAACGAGATTTCCATCTGTCGGTAGAAATTCGTATTTCAAGTTTGACGTTTAGAGGAAATCTTCCCTTCAGATCAGGTGCTTGTGACGAAAGATCGCGAAGCAGTGTTGCTCCGTACTCGTCGGTCTATTCTTATTGTACATTTGTAACTTTTGTACACAGCGGTGTGTTTATAAACAGAGAAAGTTCTTGTAGCAAATTCATAAATTTTGGAATTCACTTTTCTCGTAAACGTGGCTTCAAAAGTGGAAAAATGTTATTCTATATTTACAATTTGTAAGAAATTAGCCAAGTTCACGTATACTTGACGAGACTCGAGAAAAGAAAGGATTTTCAGCTTTCAAAGATTAATGCACGTTTTCACTCACAGACGCGTATATCCTCTCTACAATCGACTTCTTTCCTTATACAAACGGCACAAGGAAATCTATTTTCTCACGCGTCGTCATGTTATCTGTAGTTTTTTTTATACAAAAGCAAGTATACACCTGCATAATTAACAGTGACCTGAAACGATCAATGTGCGTATTTCCAAGCCTCTTGCAAGACGAAAGAAAAAGTCAAAAAACCTCACAGATATCCAAACTTTCGATTATCCGATCTAAACTGCAATAAATAACTAATACTAATACCAAAAATAAAAATAATACTAAATAAGCAATATTATAGCACGACTAATAACGTATAATAATTATTACTTTCTGAATGCAACATAATCTATTCGCTGCTAAATTTATTGCCTATTACAAACAGATACGATATCGTTAATTTATTTACTAAATATCCGAACAATCGAGATACCATTGTTCTCGGTAGGCGAATTTTTCAAACGGCTCGTTGCGGACGAACGAGGTTAGTCGGTCGATAGGAGAACCGTGACAGGATCAGCGATCTTTCACTTCACAGATTGGTTAAGGTCCCGCGAGATAGCTTTGTAATTTCCTACGTTAATGGCCCACGATCGTGGAACGTCCCGGATACGTTGATTCGTGAAAGGAACCAGCAGACTATTTTTCTTCGATCATCCGAGATAAATAGCCCGGGTACCGGACACGCGAATACGCACAAATAAGATAGCACACGGTACATCTTCTTCTTCATCGTCCGTAACAAATAGAGTACAATAACTGTGATTCCTTTTAGCGATTGTAGCAATTTTCTTGTATCGTTCGAATACAATTACGCGACAAAACCGACTTGGTTGTTGACTTCGTTTTGCTGACTCGTAGCATAAAAATTATTTGAAGATCGAAATAGTTTTTCGCGTAAGAAACGCAATTTTCTTTTTTCTTTTTTTAGTTTATCTTTTCCCCTCAAAGTTTATTTCAACAACTTTATTTCTCAAAAACTACTTCTCTCAACGTAATGTAAAGAATTTTTATGATTTTGTAAAATGTCTGTTAAATATTGATAACGCAAAGAGGACTCGTATGGATTTATCGATTTATCGAAAAATTCGAAAGTCATATTTTCTGTTTTTTTTACGGGGCAGCAGTTTTAAAATTCAACAGGCTACGAACCAATCACGTATCGTCGAAACATTTTTCTTTTTTTGCTTCTGTCATTTTCGTATAACTTCGATTTTTACGATACTTTCTGGATTCATTATCTGTTTTTAAAACATTCTCGTTTTTTAATTTGACAGACTAACAAATAATAGAAAAATTCGCGATCTTTAATTTATCTCAGCTCCGAACAATATTCTAATAATCGCTAATCGTTTTATTTTATTTATTATTGCTACATGACAACTGTTAGAATTTAATCTTAAAATTAAGATAAATAATCTGTGGAAGACACAATGTTTATGTTGAAATAATATTCGGTGATATTTATTAAACAGAACTAAAGAACCAAATGTATTTAACGTATAAGTGAGTGATTAACAAAGTATGCAGATAAGGAATTTATGAATTGTTGACAGTTGGTTAATTACTCTCAGACTGAGTGTAGATAGTGACCCATGATCCCTTGAAGATTTTTCAACCCCCCTCTCTATACGCTAATGAGTATGACCTATGTAAGTGTCCTGTTCAAATGCCTGTGTAGGTGTCTGTATAAGAGTGTTTGCGTCTATGATTCTAATATCGTTGTATTTCAACAACAATTACGTGAAAAAATGACGGTTATATTTATGAATATCCTGAGACACCCTTCGGTAAATATTAGGAAATGCAACGTAACAATCAATTATTTAGTGCGAACAAAGAATTTCTGGCAAAAAGTATACGATACATGAAAACGTCCATTTACAAACAATAAATAAATAAACAAACCTCTACACGTTTCTAGAACTTCATAAACTCGTTTCCTATGTCTAATGAAGCAAACGTATCGAAACATGAATTTCCTAGAGTTTCTGTAACGTTTTCCTCTTTTTAACTACAATTTCCATACAATAAATAAATTAAAATAATTACACCCTCCGGTAAATATTAGGAAATGCAACGTAACAATCAATTATTTAGTGCGAACAAAGAATTTCTGGCAAAAAGTATACGATACATGAAAACGTCCATTTACAAACAATAAATAAATAAACAAACCTCTACACGTTTCTAAAACTTCATAAACTCGTTTCCTATGTCTAAGGAAGCAAACGTATCGAAACATGAATTTCCTAGAGTTTCTGTAACGTTTTCCTCTTTTTACCTACAATTTCCATACAATAAATAAATTAAAATAATTACACCCTTGGGTAAATATTAGAAAATGCAACGTAACAATCAATTATTTAGTGCGAACAAAGAATTTCTGGCAAAAAGTATACGATACATGAAAACGTCCATTTACAAACAATAAATAAATAAACAAACCTCTACACGTTTCTAAAACTTCATAAACTCGTTTTCTATGTCTAATGAAGCAAACGTATCGAAACATGAATTTCCTAGAGTTTCTATAACGTTTTCCTCTTTTTACCTACAATTTCCATACAATAAATAAATTAAAATAATTACACCCTTCGGTAAATATTAGGAAATGCAACGTAACAATCAATTATTTAGTGCGAACAAAGAATTTCTGGCAAAAAGTATACGATACATGAAAACGTCCATTTACAAACAATAAATAAATAAACAAACCTCTACACGTTTCTAGAACTTCATAAACTCGTTTCCTATGTCTAAGGAAGCAAACGTATCGAAACATGAATTTCCTAGAGTTTCTGTAATGTTCTCCTCTTTTTAACTACAATTTCCATACAATTTCTTCAAAGCTCTTTTGCTTTATAACCGAGCGTATGCTGTCTGTGTGTGTGTGTTCCGTATCGGTGCAGTAAAAATTTTTCCAAGTATTTCTACATTATTGATCTGTCGATATAACACCGATGATACAAGCTGAAAGTTTTTATCGTAAATACTGCAACACTGCGTATATGTACATTCACGAGTCGATATGTGGTTTTTCGAATGGAGATGGAAATCGTGTTCGCAATAGCGCCGTTTAATGAAAGAAATCGGCGAATAACATCGACGTGCTATCGATTCTCAATAAACGTTCTCTATGGAAATATCTTGTTTTCAACCGAATACCCTGGAACAAAAGTATAATGGCCGATTAAACGGATTAAAAAGATCGCTTTGTCGCGATATCTGTACATATCTAAACCTACTCGATATACAGGATGAGCCAGCTGAAGAAAACCACTTAAATATCTCCTTTGTTGCTAATGTCATGAAAAATGTTTGTAAGACGAATTGAACGATTTTCAATTTCCAGGTGAGAAAAAGTTTTCGATCGGCTCTTTTTTTCCCCTAATTTTTTGCAAGGTCATTGTCGTATTTTAATATAGGGAACGCGTGTCTGTTCCTGTTGCATCGTGTCGCGGACGAGAAAGTACATTTGAATATGCCTGAACCATGAGCTTCGGATGACCTTAGACACCAAAAGGATGATGACATTGTAAGACGATGTTAGGATCTGAACTTACGATATGCCGCTCTATTTGTTCGATGCAAATTACAAGGCGCCCGCTTCTTTATCAAATACTTGGATCGTTTTCGAGAATTTTAGATCAAATACTTTGTGTTTCTTCTTCATTCTCTTTTGTTTCTTTCTTGAAATTTGCAATTTCACAGTTACGCGGAAGATTATTTCCTAATTTCGAGATGGTGGAACTTCGTTGACTCGGCGGAGAAGCAAATAAGAGTCGAGAGTTAAATAGAGAACTGACGGAAAGAAATTTGAATTGTCGCGAAATTGTAAATACATTTTTATTTTATCGTTACGTACGAAGGGCTGAAAGAAAAAGCGATAAAATGAAAACTACGATGAACGTTGAACTTCAATGGAAAAACGCGTATACGCTTTTACAATAAACGTTAAATAACAGCAAAGAAACATTCGCTTTTATACCTATAACGTTTTCGAAGAAAAATGCCTTTGAAACAATTTTTCACCACTTTTCCACTCCTTTGTATAGTTACTCTTTGACGTAATATCGAAATATAAGTATAATATTCCAGAATAAATGTAATAATTCTGATTGTTCTGTTAATGACAAAAGCATGCGATAAACAGCTCTAGATAGAATTATTTCCTTTTAAACTTTTATTCGATCGGAGATGAAGCGAAAAAAGTTACCAATTTCAAAGATACTAATTGAAAAATACATCTTCTATATTTGGTATAATTTTATATTCTCTTTGTATTTTCTGTGTTCTATTTAGCGTATTTCTAAGTATGAAACGAGACTCGTACGAAAAGCATAATAGATATATGAACAATTATTTCATTCGCGTTGAAATCGTTCGGTACTTCCTGTTGCACACGCGTGCCAAAACAACATCCGGTGCGCAACTTTAATAAAACACGCGACCGTAAACGAGATTCTGCACGAAACAGGAAGAATACAAATATATGTAAATCTATTACGAAAATTACGAATAATCTTTATTCGAAACGAGATAATTGATATTATTCTCTAATATGAATTCTCTATGCAACTTTAATTATTTCATGATACTAAAATCAATATTTGTCCGTACATTTACTCGCGGAGTGATGTTAATTGAAAAGTATGCAATCGCACTGTATCTCCAGTTTAGTTCTGTTTAACTAAAACGTTTCGATTGGAATTCACGTTAACAAAACGATCAGAATATAAAATAACAGAGTAATCTCTTTATGAATAAAACGACGAGTACACTAAAATATTGATACGATTTTCGCGTACGTATAAAAAAAACAACTTCATTCGAATACAAAGTATTATTCGCTGGAAATTTTGTAATGCCTCGTTAAAGTTTTAATTTATATTTCGCACAAATTTCTCACGCTCGAATAAAGTTAATTTTTATATCAACTTTTATGTTTTTTTTTTATTTTATTTATTCGATTATTTACAAGCAATTCTTTTACAGAATTTTCAGTAAATTTTTTTGACGTGGTTTTGTAGCTTGGATTATAAAAGTTTATAATGTGTTAGATTCTTGTTGAATCTGATGTTTCAATCTAGGGGGTAATGCCTTTTTAGGATCTGATCCGTCTTATCTATAATAGTAATTGGGTAACTAATGGATTTTGGTGATTTCTTCTTTGACTGTGGGTATCTTAAGATCGCGATGTATTGTTTCGTTGGTAACTTTTATGTTAATCATAAACAATATATACGTATGCATTATTCGAATGAAAAATGAAACAATATAATTTGAATAATTTAAATCAAAGTTACTCTTCAGCAAATGAAATTATCTGTTTCTATCCAGCTTTTTATTTATTCAAATTACATTTGTTAAGAAGCCACGTCATGAATTAAAGATTAAATAGCACGATTACATGCAAATATATACGTAAGAACGTTTCATTTGAGAAACACATTTCCACGCAATTTTCAGCGTACGCTCTATGAAACTATTGAAGTTGCTACGTCGCGAACGGATCGTTGGAGAATAAAACGAAGGGTTGCTACGCACCTGAGTTGTGTAAATGCTCGTTATTCGAATTCAAGGGTGAATCGTGCCTGGAGGGTGGAGCAGGACTTCCTCGGCTCGCTGGAAGATCGTAAAGGTACACGTCACCGCATTTCTGTGGCGTTACCACCTGCGCAAAAATCATCAAACCTTCATTAATAATCGTTCAAAGATCAAAAGATTATCGACATGTACCTTGGGTTTTTCCTTGACACGTCGATGCCTTTGTTTAAATCTATGTAAAATGGCAAACATTACGAATAATTAAGCGCTCGTTTGCCGTTTTCTGTTATTTTCTGAATACCTTGCAAACCTACATTTAAAATATAATATTTCTATAAAATATCTAATGTATATAATTTAATATCTAATAACATAGGCTTTTATCTTAGACTTGAGAAAATAGAACGTCAAAACACACCGAGGAAATTAAGATTTTGTATCGAAACTCTGGTTAATATATTCAGATATTTATATTTATTGAAGCTATTCTCGCGACACAAAACACATTTCAATCGATTGTTTCTTTATTTCTCTTCAGTTTAATATTTGCGACGACGTTGTTAATAATAATTTGTGAAGATATTGTTTAACGACACGTTTATTATAGAATTAGTGTTACATATTTCGCGAATTCAACTGGTACAGATAAAAGCGAAACGCAAATCCGCTCTAATAATCCTAAATGGAAATATAACCTCGGGAAGCACATGCATGTATTCTGATTATCAGAATGAAAATGTTTTGCTGAGCGTTACGAAAATGCTGTATATCTTCCAAATCGATTCGTTACTAGTCCATTAAACCATTCGCTTAATTAAGCAATGAACTATGCACGACAGATTGATAAATGATGTCTAAATTATATGAATGCATATTGACGATTTATTTCAGAATGTATATCTTTCATCAATATCTGGAAAACATTGTAAACTGAATTGTATAATTATACTATCAACGGAAAGATGGAAAAACTACATGTGCATACATTATAGCGATAAAAAGATATACATTTTTCATCAACGGCAACGATTTATTAAGCTTTTTTTAATAGATTGCTCGAGTGGTCATTTTTACAAAGAGTCTAAAATTAGAAGATTTTTGCAATTAAGAAAAAATTAGAATTTGGAAAAATTCCTTTCAATCTGCTTATTATTATTAATTTACAGGAATACAAGAAACTCTTCTTGCGCTCAGTGTCATCGATAATTATGCTACTTTATGTATTATTCATTATGAAATACGCCACTATGTCGCTGATTATTAATACGATAATTAATAACATCAAAAATATATCTATTCGCTAAAAAATAAAAATCTCGCTAATTTTTACAGGTTTCACGTGTTTACCATAAATAAAATGAAAAATTGCTGTTCAAGATTAAATTTCTCTTCTCATTTTCTTTATCACGCTGAATTAAAAAAAGATTCAATATTTATGCAATCGCATAAAGTCACATAAAATTCAAAACGAATCAAGGTGACGGAGATTTGCTTCAAAAATTGAAGACGATATTATTCCAAGAAAATGTAAAGCCGGTCGAGAGAAAATTGTTGGACAGGATCAGAGCGCAGCAAGGAAGAAGAGGAAAGTCTCGCGGGGAAAGTATCTTCGAGAAGTTTAAATCGAAATCTGTCGCGAGAACACGCGGATTATCTTCGTCAATTTAAACGGTAGACGTCTGCAGCGCGTTGTTAATGAATTTATCAAGGCGAGTGCCAATCAGCCGCTGCTCCGTTTCTCGATTTCGCAAAGTAGGCCCCGAGGAACTTCTTCGACTTTTTCTCCGCGTCGAAAGCTTAATTGCAATACTCTGTTAATTGAGTTTCCTCGCAGCAATGAACGGACCCCTTCGACACTTCGATCTCCTTCGAGATACAACAATCCTCCACCAGGTTTCCATGAAACGTTGCGGAAAATTAAGCGAAGAAATTGGAAATGTAAACAATAAGGTAAAACAGGAAACATAAAGCAAGGAAATAATTTATATGATTTGTATATTACTTTAATTAAATGTACAGCGACAGATGAAAGAAGGTTTATAAAATGAGAAGTATAAGACACCATAATTTTACAAAATCGATTTATATCGAATACGAGTAACGAATACCTGTTAACCAATGTGATAAAAAATTTTTAGTGCAAAGGTTACTAAAATTTATAGTGTGTCAATTTTGAACTTTATTTCATCTTGTACGAAATATTGACGAAACTAAGTCCGGTTACAGACTTATTTAAAGAAATATTTCGCACGTAACGATCTAATAAAATTCGTAAGAAATAGAACATTATGTCTATATATGTATAATTGTAACGAATTGATGAACTAGGAACAGATTCTTTTTTCTCTTGATTGTCCAGATATAGTCTAATCATTAGGTTGTCCGAAAAGTTTCTTTCGTTCTATGAGGAAATAATAAATGCACATTTTTTGTTTCATGTTATTTTATTAAATTATGATCCATTTTGTTGCAAGAGAATATACATATTAATTCGATAAAATAATATGAAAGAAAAAACGTTGTGTATTTATTATTTGCCTATAAAACGAAAGAAACTTTTCGGACAATCTAACGCGTAAAAATAATGGTAAAATTTGAAAAATTATTATTGCAAAAATATTTAACAAGTGGATTGATGGGATTATCCAAGTAAGAGAACGAAATATTTATTGTTAGCAAAATTTACTCTTAGTGAAATGGACGGAACTGAATACAGATTTATGTTATAGTATTTTTTTTTTTTTACGATGTATTTATATACGATTTTTATAGATGGTTGGAAGCATGGATAAAACCTAATAAATTAAAGAGCTGTGGATGGAATATATTCGTAAGCCTAAATTTTTACGGGCTGTCGATCCATAAAGCTGCGTTTGTAAAGTTGTCGACATTAATCTGCGCAACCTATAAACCCGTGCACCGTGAAATCCTTTTAAATGTACAGAGGCCGAATGAAACGTTAATTGAAACAGCCGGTAGTGTACGATTAAAATCTAGTTCGATCTCGAGAGAACGAAATTCGATTTACGCCATGCGATTCACGTCACGATTTTGCTTCCGATAAAAACCACGACTTTGTGTCGCGTTGTCTTTCGTGCAGTTAATTGCGATAAGAAAAAAGGTAGCGCTCCTTCTTCCCTCATTTTTATTTCTTTTTTAAAGAAAAAAAAAAGAGATAATGAAACAAACGCGGAAATTCCAATTTTCTCAACGGAAAAATATAATAATTAGACGAGAAGATATTTTAACCAATAAATGCAATTATTGGTGGAAAAATTCATGACACATGTAAAAACGTACGAGAGATGCTTAAAAAGCATCCAAATCTTCCAAGCATCCAAAGATGCAAATATTCCGCAATTAAACTTAAGATACATCTATATTCCAATCTAAAATCAAGCACAATTATGATAATTCTAATCAAAATTCAAGCATACACAATGCTACTGTACAAACAATGAAAGTCTACATTCGATTCACGGTATCAACAAAAATCTTTAACTTCCTTAAAGATGACAAAAAAGAAACAAACCCTTGAAACTCTTTAAACGAAACTACTTAAATAAACTACTTAATTCCTTAAATAAAACCTTACAACTTCTATGACGTATCAAAACATTTTGATTCAGCCTCAACGTATTTAGTATCCTCCCTCGCATTAATTTATAGGCGTAGCCTGTCCCAATTACGTGAAACGTTCTGTATGACAGTTGCGTTAGTTTGTATCTGTGTGCTACGTGTGCACGAGTGGATACGCGGACACACGTCTGCGTTCGTTTCGACCGGTGAACCGCGATGCTGAACCAAGAGAAAATGCAATTTCGCCGACAAAACGCGAGCGGAAAAGAGGATGAAACGAGAGGAGAGAGTATGTCGTAGAGAGACACAGAGAGTAGGGGGTGGAATAGTAGAGGGATGCATCTCTCTGGAGCGCAATCTCCGAGCTCATCGTTCGCTGCTTTACAATAATAGAGGCTCTTCAATTCTTGCGTTATACATAAGCGTGCTACAATTTTTATTCTTTCTTCTATCGCGGCTCATGGTCCGCGCGACGACTGAGGCTCGTCCTCGTTGAAATACGTATATACCGTAGGTTATTAGACTTATAAAGGTATATTAGACGCAATATATTATAAGAAGGAAGAACGATGCCTTTTCTTACTGTTTCTGGTTAGCAGTGTGTTCGATCGAAGATAGTCGATAAGACAGCGCGCGAAAGCAAAATGGTAGTAGCGTTCTTTGTCGTAGATGCGATAGAAAGTGGAACAAAAGACGGTACAGTTGGCGGGTAATGCTGTGGAAACTTTGTGGACAAAAGAGAGGTGCTACTTTATACATCAAAGCTGTAGTTTTTGCGAGTTGCTAAAAAGGACTCGGTTTCTTACACTTTTATATTATATTATGATAATCCTGTAATTAATAGCAAGTTTCTATATTTTTAATAGCTTCAAGTTTCTACATTTCTATAATTATTTACAGAGGAAGATTTTTTAAGATTCCTCGTTCGATCTTTCGAGAATCGAAGCTTTGTTTCCGTTTGTTACTTGTTAACTTGGAATTTTATTGCATTTCATAGATGTAGATAAATGAAATTCCTGATCAAATGAAATGATATTATTGAAAATATTTATCTTGTCAATTTAGGACTCTACAGTTAGAAGTAGTAATAGATTAAGTTGATAAGAATCACAGTGAATAACGTAATAGCGAAAGAAAGTCAGCAATATTTTTAGCTGACCTCGGACATGCTTGCAAGTCTTTTTATCGTTCTAGCATCGATTGGCAAGGCTGCACAAAAACTCAAAGGTACAACATCTAACGAAGGCTATAATGAACGTGGCATTACGGGTACAAAATTACAGTAGCTTTAACACGAACGCGTCTATATCTAGTTTTCTTCCTTCTACCTCTTTCAACTTCTCATTTAGCAGTTACAGATAGGATCTCGCGATACAGATTTAGTCCTTGTATATTCACCTTACGTTTAAAAAATGAATCTATAAAATTGCACTAGAATGTCTGAGAAAACATTTATTTAGATAGAATCAACGATACGTTCCAGTTTCTACAATGCCATCGTATTAAATTGTTTACAAGAAAAATCGATATTACGTAATACGCGATATAAAAATCACTGTTCAACTACTCATAAGTCGCACCTTCTCCTATTTGTTCAATTGATTGGAAAATGATACCTGCGATCAACTGCATTATTTTCCAGCCAATTAAATAATTATCAACAGCAGGGCACAATTTCTGTCCAAGAACTTTACGCAAAAGCCTTTGCTAAAATTCACAAAATACTTTCTAATTGTAAATTCTAAAAGAAAACAAGTCCAAACATAACTACAATTCAAGTAAATCCCATAGAATATTCGGAACGTTACCTCCGACCTTTATTCCCATTTTATTCCTCTAAAAATGAACATCAGCAAACAGAATAAAATTTCAATTATAATGCTATATTTCATAAATCGAACGGTATCATTCTGAGGAACACGAGAGAGATGGCCGATATTCTTTTTTTATTCAAGCTTATAAATAATCTCGTCGATTGCCCCTCGGTTTCTTCAGTTTACAACGTATGTTCGTGTTCTTCGCGCGGTACTATAGTTTCCCGCATTGTATTCTTCCCGAGCGATATTAGAAACAGCGACCTGATTACCATAGTACGCAATACTCTGGTCTAGTTGATGTCTTTTCTATATCCTTTCACGACATTCGACGTTCCGTGTTTTCCATATTTAACGTTTAATGTAATATCTTTTTGTTCTCTTGTAACTTACGTAACTTAGCTTTTACAATTCCTACATTCATTTTGCTCTATCGTACAATAGGGTTACCGTTCATTAATAAAATAAATAAATAAATACTACTTTTTCGTTCTCGTTCGATGGAATTATTCCAGCGGCTGTCTCAACGAGATATCAAAATCTATCGAAGCTCGTAGACGCGACGAACTGGCAATTAGCGATTTTCCAGCCGCCCGACCCCATTGTTTCAAGTAAACCAACCTCTCTTCCATCAAGAGGTAGCCCGAGAGCCTTCGATCAGTCAAAAAGGAGGACAACAACAGGCGAGAGTCGGTTGCAGGAGGCCTAATATCCTGTCAGAAGTATCCACGAGAATGTGGGTCAGTCCTTATCGTTGCGTCGGCGTGCCAACCCTCGAAATAACAGACTGCCACACCCCTTTCGCCCGGAACGTAGCACGGTTAACTCTCCCTAGGGAGGACTCGTCATCGATAAACCGTGATCGAACCTCGACCGCAAATCATTTCGGCCCCATTTCATTCACCGATCATGCCTGATCGGTTGCTATGGCGATACGTTCCGACGTTTCTCCAAACCGACTGAAAAAAGACTGGTAAAAAGACGCCTGCACAGTTTGCGTTTCGAATTCATTTCATACATCGGAAAGAACGTTTTTTCTCTGCTCCTCTCCTTTTTCTTTCTTTTTTTTTTTATCATTGTTTCATGCGCCAACAGCTTTGTATTTTGATCTTTTCAGCGGATATTTCGGTTGAAAGGCAAAGTGTAAGAGGATATGTTTCGTGCGCTATGTTGAGTGCAGTGGGTGGCTTTTTCATGAAGTTTGAAATTGTTTGATGCACGTTTGGCCGTACAATTTTTTTGGCGAGGAGATTAAAACCCGTTCTCTTTTTCGGATATTGGTTTTGTACGAAAGAGATTGTAGTTTCGGTTTAACATGTATTTCCTACTTATAATGAGTCGGCTTTGTGGCATAGAAACTAACTTACAAGTTAGAAAATAGAGTATTACACAAATGAGATAGAGTACGAGGTTCGCATCCAGTTCTAATGGCTGTTATAATATTTCGCATGAAGTTGCTATATTATGTGTCGATGGTTTTCTTCTTCGAGGAATTTTTTCCATAATTATCGCACAGTATGCATATACGTTTTTTGTACGGAACGTAATGTAAGATTATTAGTGAATAACTTAACATTGAAATGCCACAAAAAATATTACCTTAAATTATCTTTAAGAAGTAAAATATGTCAGTGATAGTAGTATATTTATTAATTTCAGCCGGTCGGCCTTCGAACGAACTTGGCTACATTGCTCTTTATCTCGCTCATGTTACATTCTTCCAACCTGCAATCCCTTCAAGAATCTTTCGTTTGATTGCTTCTATCGCTAATTACTGCTATTCTTATCGCCAATTCTCATTACGTTGAATTTGCTGATCGTTTAGTTTCCCTTGGTTTTAAAATATACTTGTTAGTATGTAGTTTGTATGAATGTTATACATTTTCCATATTGTTCGAGATACATTTTCTCATTATCTTTTCCATTGCTGGTTTCAACGAATTTTTGAGATAAGCAAAATTTTGTCGATGTTTTATACGTCGATAATATACGCGCTTCATTATTTTACACACAAATGCTTCGTAAAAAGCTTGTAAATATTTCTACCGCTTCTGATATTTCATTCACTGCCTAGTATTTAATATTCGATTGGCGTTTTACGTAGCATTTAATTACTTTCACGAATGTATTTTTCAAATACACAGCTGCTTGGTTACGTGTGATGTCGAATTACTAATGATATTCGACTCGATGGTTTCGTTAAGTGGAAATGCTGCTGACATTAAATAAAACAGGAAACGCATGAAACTCTCGCAAACAAGTTTAATCAAATATTAATGGCTATTTGATTGTATTTTCTCCCGATAAATTTAATATTAAATTCTACCATGGCTTGATATTTATATGTCCGTAATATCACTGATGAATTTAACTTCTTGTATTTTATTCTTCGTGAAAACTACCTGAGCTCAATCCTCTCTATCGTTGTTTCATCTTTCTAATTATTACGTTTGTGTTAAAATAGTATCGAGATCGTCAACGAACTAAATTAATAAACATTTCATCATCAAATTATCTGTCACGTTATTTCGAAAATCTAATAACACAAAACAATTCCATCCTGTGTTAAAGGAACATCAAGTTCTTGGGATAACAATAAGAAAGTAAAATAATAAAAATAATATTCTTCGGCTCTTATATGTTTAATAAACAACTTCTTTGTAAGCTTTCAAATAACTTCTTGCTTTTCCCGAACAACGTGTTTGAACTGTATCGTACTAACTACGAAAAATATTCGCACGTACTCCTTTTTTTCCAACGAATCTTTTTCCAGCTTCTATGCATGTCATTTCCATAGTGTCGAATATTTATGGTCATATGAAAGTACAACTAAACCATACGAAATTTAATATTCCGAGACTCGATTAATCCCCGTGTAAACGTTATAATAAATGCAATTAGCATGTCGATATTTTTCGCAACCGCTATACTTTCGAAACACATCTGCGAGATGATCAAAGAGTTGCGCGCTTGACTCTTCTTCGCCGAAACATCAGCGCTAAAATACTAATTAAAATTTGTTCCTAAGTATCAAGGAGGATTTGTTCGGATTCAACGTTCAACAAATATAAAGTAAAAGATATTTCTCTGAACATAGAGGATACGTTCGTGTGCGTAAGCGCATCAAGAGAAACGAATATTCGAGCGTATACGGAGTCGAATAGACTCATCCGACGTACGTACGATTTTCCTGGCCGATTGCAAATTCGATCATGCCTCGTGGCTCGATACACCGTGACTCAGAGCCTTAGCCAATCTGATTACAACCGGTTTACGCGAGAATCTCCAGACGAAAATGGAGCGCAGCTTTCCGAGAGGGTGCGTGCGAACAAAGCGAACGAAACCAGATTATCTCTGATTTTCGACTGCGCCCGCAGGCGGAACCATGCGACGAGCTAATTTACGACGCGGAATTAGGTGACAGGATGCATCGTGGGGGAAGATCAATGTCCGGGAGATGCAATGTCAAGTGGAAAAGCGGGAGATATGCGTCGGATGCGAGGGTAGATTGGACCGTTGTTCGTTTGCGTCTTGTTTAGAAACGATTAAAGATGTGATCGATGGTGTCGATGATAATTGAGGAATTGAGATGCGTAGCAAACGATGCTGGTAGCAAAAAAAGGACAAATTTATTATTATGAAAAATGATGGAAATTCTGTATGAAACATGGCGAGGAAAGTTACAACGGTTACACGGTATTGGCACGCATCCTTATTTTTCAACGAAGAGCTTTTTCTACCACGCTCGATATTTCATTTTCGTAGTGTCAAAGTTTTGTAGCCACGTGAAAGTGCTATTAAACGATTCGATATTTTTCATATATTTAGATTTAATTAGCATGCGAGTACTGTAATGACTGTAACAGGGCGCGAATGTACTCTGTAACGAATATCATGGCGTGGCTTTTTGTAGCCACTGTATAGGTACTTAGGAACATAAAATGGTAATGACAACTGTCCATTGGCACATTTAACTTAATTTCGTCAACCAAGAATGTAATGTGCGTTTCATGTACATTGGTAATGCTAGAAATTAAATAAATTACCACGAACCTTTTAGTTTCTAAATAATTAATGAATTAACGAATGACTACGAATGGAAATTGTCTCCGAATAGGAAGACTTGTAATCCTCGATAAAGAACAATTAGCATTAGCGTGAATCAAATGAACCGTGTTTCAGTCTGAATCGCTAGCAAAGTCGGATGCGCTCATTCGTTACAATACACGTTCCGGATATTTATTCGTCTTGATGCGTTTACGTACACACGCGTACGCGCGTGCATAAGCGTCGTAAATCTTGGTTAGGGTAGGGCCGTGGTCTCATGGGCGTTGCTCGTCATTTATCGAGCAGGATCAACGACATCGTTGGATTAGTAACTCCCCGGTGACGTAGAAGAGAGGCGGCAGCCGCGAAAGGCTTTTCAGCTTCCATTGTACGCCGAGCTTCTGACGAGCCAAGCAAACCGGGGGCCCTCGAGTGCCACTTTATCTATTTGCATGTTCAATTTCGTTCTTTGACGCGGCGACGCGAGCGACAGACGCGACAGAATGCCCATTGTTCCGCCGAATGCGACGATGCGATCGTGTTCGTACGATGATCGGAAGTAGCCTGTTTTCGGAGATCGTTTCGAAAGCTTCTTCTGGGAAACGAAGTGATTTCATAGAGTTGGCACGATGATAGACAGGATGCGCGAATTCTACGGATAATTTTAAGCGTTGCACGCTCCATGTTGTTTATACGCGACATCGCAGCTTGATAAATTATTAGGTTGTTCGAAAAGTTTCTTTCTTTTTGTAAGAAAATCATAGACGCACAATATTACTTTAATTTTAATATTAGTTTATCGAATTATGCACGAACGTAATAATAGAAATATAACGAAATGCATCATACCTAATTCAATAAAATAATATAAAACAGAAACTGTTGTTCATCTATTATGACCTTATGAAACGAAAGAAACTTTTCGGACAACCTAATAGTTTAACGTTGCTTTAAAATTACCCTAATAGAAGACCTCTTACTTTAATCGATACTTTGCCAATTAACTAAACGATAAATATGTTTTGTCCGATCTCGCGTTTTAGTACATTGCATCTTCTTTGTCAAACCATCCGAAAAACGTGCTTCTGTTATTCAGAATTAATGGAAAAATATCTTTTTCGCAGGATAAAAAATTCGACTCCGACAGACATAATACAGCGTTTTTTTTTTCATTTCATATGACAGATAGCTTTTGGGGAAATTGGGTACGTTTTAATTGGAACGATACCGAGTTTTTTTTTTTATAGCAAAAAGGGAGCGTTTTCGGTGGGGAATATTTTTTAATTGTAACGGCGGACACTTTTTTTAATCGTCGACCTTTTCAGGGTTGAATTGCATTCGATTGCATCGAAGGGCAATTATTTTTATTAATCGTTGACAATAGAGATACGTTTCTGCTGCTGTTTTTCTCGAAAGATAATACAGCGTTCTAAAATTTAAGAAGGTTGGAAATAAAAATATTCGTATTTAGTTAATTAATAACTCGTTAAAGCGTTAAGGTACAGACTTGTAATTGCGAAGACAAAAAGTTCTAGGATAAAATATCTTGTAATTACAACGAAGAGATAGATGTTTTCAATAAGGAAAGCCATTTCTCAGGGTTAATGTATCGCGATACAGTTAGAAAAAAGTAAAATGAAAATGAAATGGCTGCGTAAATTTCTAGACATATAATGTTATCGTCAATTGCATTCTTCAATGATCTTATGCGATTCGTTTTGTTCGATTGAAATTATACGATATCAACGAGATAAATTAATAGAAAATAAATAAACTGAACGTTTCTATAGATATCAGAATATTCGATATTAAAATAAATTTCGAGAAAAAAAGAAGACATTATATGCGATAGATGTAAAATATTATAAAGATGTCTGGAACAGCGAAAAATTATATTTCAAGTATTTAAAGATTTGACATGAAACAATTTCAAACCGTAATAGAAGAACCATCGATAGTTGAACGCTTTCTAAGAGCAAAACTTTTCACGAATTACTAAATCTATTGCTCATTTTAATATTACAGTGAAAGTTCTTGGCGAATAACTCATAGCTGAGAAATGAGATGAAACCGTGAAGAATTTATCGCAACAACGCGGCGCCTGTCGGTTTCGTTATAATTGAATACCATAATATAGAACTTCTTGACCCAGTTACGAAGTTCTATCGGAAATTCCAAAGTTTGCTCTTTGTACATATTAATATTAGATACATCGTTTCACGTGAAGTGCTTTTTCGAAGCAGCTATCTAAGAACTTTTATCCTGCCTTCCGAATTAATTACAACAAATTAAGGTACGTAAATAGATGCTTCTTTCATCGACATTTCAATAATTTAATATATCAGATACTCTGAATACTAGAATATGCTTCAATTAATACGTATTAATTATACATATAATTATAATAAACGAATTTCACTAGAATATACAAACTAACGACGACGACACGTGAATTTTATCGAAATACACGAATTAATGGTAAATTGACAGCTATACTTACTACCTTCTTATAAAAGTAACAAATTATATAGATGATCCATTAAAAAGCTCGACGATAGTTCGTCTTCTTTTTTTTTCAATAAAATACATGATCATGTTAACGTACTTGTCGTATGTCAGATATCACGGTTTGAAATAATGTTGGTAATCTTTCTGCCAGTTTAGGACAACTTTCTTCATCTGACTCGTAGCTTGGAAATTAGATTTCTACAATGTTTGACAATTGTCTGGTACTAATACCGTAATTCTATATCAGTACCTAGGAATTAATTCTATCGTCATAATGTTTTATTATATGTAACTTCAATTTACAAAGTATAAAATTACTACAGATCCTTCCATTTATAATTTTGTCATTGAATTATACCCTGTCAAAGATAAATAAGTATCAGGATACTTTTGAAGGATAGTGTACGTCCAATTAATTTTCTCCTTTTATTCTTGCGTATTCTGTTAATGTGGTTGCTATATCGATAACAATTTGTTTCATATCCATCTACTCGGATATAAAAATATCCTTTAAATTACCTTGAAATATTTAATAATTATTAAAAAATCCTCACACACGCTTCGTCACTTTTTTAGTCAATATCGTATGTATACCGATTTACGTCGAATTAAATCTCGCGTAATAGTTTGAATACCAAAGATTAATTCAAGTCGAATAATTCATAACTACAGTCTCTGCAGCAATTAAAAAATTATCTACGTTTACATACTTGATCAACTTGTCCCAGTGACAACCGATTAATACAACTGTCCCCATAATTATCTCAGTTCACTTTTCATATTTTTTGACACGCCACTTTTCTCCATTTGCTGTATCTTATGGATCGTGACTCTATATCGATGTCATCGTTCGAGTTTTCGTTTGTTAATTAATCGAGCCCAACCTTTAATTATCGCGTGTTTCCGCGGCGACTCGTTGGACACGATTTCGAAACACTGTCTCCATTCGATCGTCACGAGAAACAGTGCGAATCGAACGAAAGACCAAGGACGAGACTCGCAGCAATCGTATCAAGTTATTTCTCGACGAGAAACTCGTTTCCTGGCGACTAAACCGCTGTTTCATCCCTGAAACTCGCGAACGCTCAGCGAAACGTAAACGAATTTTAATTTAAATTTTGTAACTTAAAAAATAGAAGTGCAAGCATGGACGCACAACAACGTAGCTGCGATCCGATGGAACAATGAAACGACAGCAAACTTGCAGATTTTGAATCAAATATACCAAATATATGAAAATATAAAGTACCCGATTGCTCCGTTATAAGAATTTCATAGTTTTTCGAACGATGATGTCAATTGTGTGGCTAATTTCAGAGATTTATTTTACTTTGTCGGTGCAACAGCGACGTAAAAGTTAAATTCATGTGCTGAAATTTCATTACTATTTCGTCGAGTCTACTCTTTAAACGTTTGATTACAAAAAAATTTTTATTTACATATAAAATTCGACAATATCATTTTCCACCAATTTAGTTTTAAAGGTAAGTCGAGAATGTTAACAATTGTTTCAATTCTAACGTTCTAAAATGTTTCGTATAATTATTCAATTTTAACAAATTTTACTAAATCAAATTAATTTCCTTCGTTCGCTGAGAAATCCCTTTTCTGTAGTTATGTGAATATTCCACAGGACCGGCGATATCGTAACACTCTACTCGAAAACTATTTTCCAAGAAATTTTAATGATTTAGGTGACAATATAACGTAACGATAGAACTTTAAAGTTGGACATTTCAAAATTTAATTACTTTTATATTATTCTCTACAAAAAAATATTACTTCGTATGTTACTAAAATTTATTGCAATAACTGAAATCTAAAATTATTTTCCATTTTCCAACTTATTTTGAACATATTCAGATTCATTAACGCAAAACTTTCAATTATATTTCAACCGATGGAAATCACGAGCCACTAAATTTAGATCTTGGCCTAGTGCGAAGCTTTTTCAAGGAAACCGAGTAAACGCTAAAGAAAAGCAGTTGTCTTTCTCTGTGTTTCATTCGCAAGAAAATATCTAAGCTGGAAGTTTATGGAAGACTGTTTGCATTTGCTGAAACTGATAACAGCCGATAGATCGAATTGGAAGGAAGGCAACACCAAAGAAAACTTCTCTGTGCAACGTCCTCCCTTCTTTTTAAGAAGATAATACTTTCGCGATCCGTTTTATGGAATCGGTTGAATAGGTCCGATAGGTTCGAACTGGATTACGAACGATAAAACCAAGGATAGAAAGAAGTTTCGGATGGCAAACGGAGTGGGAAGTAGACTGGAAAAGACGACGAAGGTTTCATTTGTCTTGCTATCGGAAGAAAATGATTGGAAGCGTTTGACAAATGAAAAGAAGTTATTGTATCGCGTTGATTTTATGAATATAGAAGGGAATCAACTTACTACGATATTACTGTTTTATTTAAGCAATTAAATATTCCAACACATTGAAAATTTCTTTCTGACATATTTTTAATTAAAGAAAGTACCGTATGTATTAGGTTGTTTCTTTCGTTTTATAAGGAAATAATAGACGCACAATGTTTTTTGTTTTCTATTAGTTTATCGAATTATGTACAAATATAATAATAGAAATATAACGAAACGGATCGTAATTCAATAAATGAATATAAAACAGAAATTGTTGTTCATCAATATTATCACTTTATGAAACGAAAGAAACTTTTCGGACAACCTAATAATATTCGATTTCAAGCGATGCGTTCGTTTCGTCTATTACGTTTATTTCATTTATTTATAATAACTCTATAGTAGTCGAAAAAGGCGATATTTCTTTTCACGATGTTACGTTTGACGAGTAGGGAGAGCGAAAGAAATTTCAAATAATTGCATTTGCACCATTTTAACAATAATAAATTCTAATAATAATGATCTCGTTGTCCAGAAACAAATTCTGTCGTGTTCCATATTTAACTGGTAAAACTGTTGGGTCTGTTGACCAACTTGAAAATTTGAACGAGTGTTATATAAATAGCGAGCGTCACTTTGATAAAATGATTTTATTATAAACCGCGGTGTACGTGAATTATTTCGATTCGCGTACAATAATTTTAAGTTGATACGATCTTTCACCTTAAAATACGAATGGCAATTTAATCTTCTTTCGAGATTAATCAGCACCAATCTTATAAAAGTGGCTGACGCGAATAATAGTGTTTCCCAATTACAAGTTTCTCATTGGGAATTCCTATGTGTTATTTGCGACGAGGTGTTGAAATTCCCACTTTTTCAATTCGAAGAACATCCATGTATCGTAACACAGATATATTTTTCTTAAAGTAAAATTTATTCTCCGCCTTTTAAGACGATGCGTCAAACGTCGTGACTTTTTAACAACAATTGTTATGAAACCTCCTTTTTCTACTTGCGAAATGCAGTGACAAGTAAACGTAAAGGCAGACAAGAGGAATCTATTTGGAGAAATTATGAGGAGAGGAATCGAGGAAAAATTGTTTTCACGTGAATCAGGATTTATTGGCTTAAAGTTTCCAAAATAGGATTTTTATTTGTCAAATAAATCCCCTAACAATTGGACAATTGAACTCGACGGTAGATCATTTTTTTTTTTTTTTCAAAACATAACTGTCATTTACTGTTTCAATAGCTTGATAAATGTGGCATGCCAGAAACGTCAAACTCCGAAATAACAGGGAAAATCAAATTTAAAGAGAAGAGAAAAAGTGTCGGATAGGATCCACCCGTCGAATCTTCAACGACGAACCCGAACTTCCAATAACGTTCTTTCGCTTTCTAACCAAGTCTCTGGCTCTTTATCACATCATACTCTTAGTTTTATATGAACCAATCAAATATTCGTTCAGCTACCTTCAGAAACATAATTTTTATAATATCATATTTGGTGATGTGTTCCTAGTATTTTTTCTAAATTAGGTTTTCAAATTATGTCTAAGTTATATTTTATTAAGAATTGGAAGAGATGTAATTTGAAAGTTATTGAAATCTAATAGAAAAGAGCCGAGTAATTTCTTGAATTTGCGCAGCTTCTAAAATATACAAAATCAACACAGAATACACATATTCGTATAGAACATAGAACGATAAATAAAATTAAAAGCGAAAGAACTCGTTTCATCGCATACATATACCGATGCGTCAAGAAAAATTGCACAACTTTCATCGTGTGGTAAATATGCCAAATCACGACTTTCCATGATGACAGAATTACTTTCTTTAGATTTGACGTTGCCTAGAAACAACACTGTGTACTTTGAAATATTATTGTCGTAAATTCATCTCCTCGTATATATAATCAAAGAAAATGGAACTTTAGCAAAAATCTGTTTTTAATTAAACGATAAACATACATATTTTGACTGAAAATAGTCCCATTATCAATAGATCACGCGTGTCTTGCGAAAGAAAGAACGCATTTCTGCTAAGGATAATCGAAAACAAAAAAGCATGTCTTCACCACAATGCAAGACAACTCGACCATGAAAGGGTTAAAAAACCCAAGAAACTTACATAGCACACGGTGCAACATATAAATTTATACGTATTCGCTAAGGTCGATCCTAATTTTGACCTGTTCTATCGTCTTTCAAAATTATAAAAAAAAAGTCGTCCTACTATCGACAATCGTGAAAGAAAGAACGCTTTCTACGCAGTTCGAGAAACATTCGATCGTGAAATCGTTAAAAAAAGAGGACCAAGAAAGGACGAAACAGAATATCGGACGCAACACGACCCAGACCACAAACAATTAGCCTCTTCTAGCCCCAAAACCTGTCGTTTGATACCCAACTTTCGCGTGATTCCCTTGCCCACGCCCCTCTGGTTACAAAATCGCAGCACACGCGACCTCTAACAGGTTGATTCGTCGATTTGCAGGGCCGCGAGTAGCGTGAAAGAGCGTGGTTCACCGACGAATATATGCTGCTGTAGGCGTAGCAGAGAGGCCGAGAGTGACATTGACACGGGGTGATCCGATGTCCAAAAGATGGAAGAGTGGTCTATGGTCATGATACGGTTTCTGCTTTGCTGAATTAAAGCAGCACGCGATTCCTCTATTACTCTGCTTGCCGGCATGAATCGAATAGTACTATGGTAGTGGGCTCGTAGTAGGGAGGACGAAGGACGATAGTCGAGGTGGTGCAAAGGGAAGGGGGTTGGTCTCCAAGTGAAAAAGAGGGTGGACGGTTGGCCTGGCACGAGTGTGCATAGAGGGAGGGATGCGTCGGTCGATACCAGCGTCGCGGCGCTAACTGTGAAAGCTCGTATTACCCCATGCACGCGAGAGAAAGAGAGAAAGCACAGGGGGCGGGGAGGAGGGAGG
Organism: Bombus difficillimus; assembly: GCA_014737525.1. Classification (NCBI taxonomy): domain Eukaryota; kingdom Metazoa; phylum Arthropoda; class Insecta; order Hymenoptera; family Apidae; genus Bombus; species Bombus difficillimus. Next base: position 3,054,471 of record JACXIT010000186.1, on the reverse strand, counting down.
GAAAAATGAGGGTTGGATAGAGGAGAAGGGAAGGTTGGAAGGATAGAGGAGAAAGAGGGAGAGGAATGGAACAGATGGATGGAGAAAGGAGAGGGCCAGAGAGGTGAAGGAGAAGAGAAATGCAGAGGGGTTTGTGTAGGTGGTGAGAGAGAGGGTGAGAGAGGGAGGGAGAGAGAGAGAGAGAGAGAGAAACGGGTATGAGAAGCAGAGGAGATAGAAAGACGGTCTCCATGGAAACGCGAAAGGAGCCTCTCTAACTTCCTGCACGAACAGGACCTTCAGGCCTGTCTCAGCTAGCGATAAGGATTTTTCTATTCCGCCCTATGTGCGGTTAGAGGGTTCTGCAGCTTGTATGGAGTGAATTAAACGCGAATTTAACACTACGTATTGTTTAGGGCATGAGTGCCACTTGCTTCTCTTCGTTAGGAGGCGGCGATACGCTTTGCTGGACGGCGGGGATGTTTGGGTGTGAAATTGGGTTTTAGGAGGAAACTGCACGAGTCTTTGTTTGGAGACGATATCGTATGTAAATGTATGATAGAGGTATGCAGATTACGGTGGAGCAGATTTGGCTTGGAATAGAATTGTTTTCGTATGGTAGCGCGTAGAGGATAAGGCTAGGATAGTAAGTGTTAGACGTAACTTTGTTTGTGATAGATTTGCAAGTAGATCAGTAGATGTTTGTGCGTTCGTGGCAAGCATCAAAATGTAAAAACGTATAAAACATAATGTATAATGTAGAAAAATATGTGAAATATTTACAGAAAAACAAGCGCCTTATTCAGGTTCTATCTCTTTAGCTACGTCCATAAAGATATTGAAACTACACGAACATCCACATCTACGTATTTAAAAGGATTACAGTTCTGCGTTTGACGGAAATCTTTTATTACAGTTGAATAAGAGTTTCAAAATGTTTAACGAAGATTTAGAGCGATTTAAAAATATTCTAGTAGGAATAAGTACATTTTTAACGCTAATATCGAGATAGATATTGAGAACTAATAATTTGATACCCGGATGCTTGATTATTAAAACGAAGGCTAAAAGTATCAGTATATTTAACGATACTAATCAAAATATATATTACTCATAAAATGTTGATACAATTCGTTATGTACAATAATGTTCATAAATATTTCCCACTACTTCATATACCTATATTTCTAATAATATTCATCGAAACTTATTAAACTGCGTTGAACGAACACGCACATTTTTCTTAAATATTTTTGTGAACTTACAGAAACGACAATGATACGTTCTTCAACTATTTAAAAAGTTACTTTATACGAAACAAAGGCTCTATTCTTCGCGATGTGATAAAGATTTCACAAACAACTATTATTTCACCCACATTTCCGAAGCGTATATCGATAATGACAGGTTTCACGTTACTCAACAAGTTCATAGCATCTAATCGCATCCAAGTTGTACGTTTTTCTATGCAATCTAAATGTGAAGAAAATCGTGGGCACGTTAAATCGGCTGCTTACTAACTCCTTGCGCGGGACTCGAAAGTCCAAAAGTTCTGGAACCGCTTCTCCCCTGCAAAAAGACACTTTCCTCTGGCTCGCTAATTTAGTTCTCGTAAAATGTAAATTAACCAAGATTTTACACGACCAACGACAAAGGAATTAGCAAGACTGCCGAGCGTTAATTCCTATCTTAAAAACTTGTCGCGAGGCGCGATAAGGATACATCTAACAATGGAAGAAAGAGAAGCTACTTTTGCGAAGTAGCTGTCGCGAGGAAGAACGTTGAAGAATTATGCAGAGGGAACGTTTAAGTTCAGTTTACCGTAAATGAGAAACTTGAGATACCATAGTACCCTTTGAAAATAAAAGAATTGAAACGGCACTTTTCCTAGCCCGCCAGTCGAAGCATACTTATTGTTCTTCGAGATGCACTTCAAACGTTTAAAGGTATTCGTGAGGCATTTTTACGTATTAAATTTGAAGATAATATTCGGCTACGCGAGTAGTAGAAAGGAGTTAATAATATAAGAAAGTGGATGAGTCACAGACAGCTTCGATTCTTACCAAGATATTTCTTTAATTCTTAAAACAGATACTGAAAATTTCAAAGATATTGAAAACTCACAAGCGAAGGAAGATATCGAAGAAATCCTACTATGAATTGTAAAATACATTTTGGATTACCAGAGTACCATTCAATACGTTCCACGAATCTTAGAAACTGATTAATTATTAGAATATAAAATTCCTTCCGGTCGAGAAAGATATTTTTCAATTAATTATACAACGTTACTTCCCATTATTTTCATTCTCTGCAGCAACTCGTTGTTGTAACGATTTCACACAAAATCTAACACGTTATATATTAGTTCTATTTCCATCGTTTATCGTTCAAACGAAGCTATAACCTAAGTCCTATCCAATCTAAGCTTCTCCCCGAAATATTTTCAGCCCTCGAAGCAATTCGTTGTCGTTGCAATTTTGTACAAAATCTAACACCGTACCCATTGATCCCATTTCCACGTATTTATCATTGAAACGGAGAAGAACCTTGGGACCATACGATGTCACGATCATCCAGATAATTCCATCAACCGTCAAATTACAAAATCCCATTTTCACATTCTAATTTTACACATTAATTTCCTTTCCATTATTTATCGTTCGAGCGAAGCTAAACCTGCAAACCATACGTAACTCTAACCGATATTACAAATGTCCAGCTAATTCCAGCAACCGTCAAATTGCAAAATTAATCTCAGCCCCTAACTAAACCCTAGTCCATCTAAACTCGCTGCTGGAATATTTTCGTATTGCCGGAGTTTTACATCTGCACTATGTATCATTGAAACGGAGATAAACCTTCAGACTATACGATATCACAAACATCCGGATAATTCCATCAACCGTCAAATTACGAAATGCCAGCTCTCAGCCCTAAACCCTATCCCACCAAAATTCCCTCCTCAAATATTTTCACCCCTGGAAGCAATTTGTTGCGCCATTATCACGTCCATCGGCGGGCCGTCTCGCGGAACATTTTCCATCCCCGGCCGCCGTTTAATCATTTTCCTGGCCGATCGATAGGAAGGAAGCACGGTTCATCATAAACTGGGAACGCCATATTTTCGCGGTGCCGTAATTATCGCGCGGTCGGCGGCCATGAATGCAACAGCAAAAATCTCCCCGGCTACGAAGCACCAGCTCTTCTCTTCATCCCGTGAACATCTATCTCGAACGAGAATCTCGATCGTTCGCCATCCATCGTGATGTTATACGAGTCGAGGACATCCGTGAGTCTGGTTCGTTGATGTTCGTCGATTATCTCAGTCGTTTAATTATTACTTTTCCGACCGGTGAGCAATTTATGCGCATCGACGAGTCGATCTCTCGAGTCTTCGTGCAAAAAAAAAAAAAAGGACGAAAAGGAAGGAGAAGGAAGAACACAGGGAGAAAGAAAGAGAGAGAGAGGGAGATCTCGCGATGGATTCGAATGGGAATGCGTCGATAAGAGCACCGACCACCGGCCTCAGATAAGAAAATTCGATTCTCCATGTAAATTGCCTCGCTGGATAATAAGATCTTCAACGCGGGTCACCGAATGCCTGCCACCTTCGTTTCCACGGATAATATCGTTTGTTATCGCTTTAATAACCGGCCCAGGCTATTTCGTAAACTCGCGTTCGATGTTTTCGTAAAGTCGATTCCGAGGAGCGATTTCGGTGCAATGAACTTGAGGATGCTTATGCTTCTTGATTATGGGGAATACGAGATGGTGGATAATGTCGTTTCAGATAGAATTTACTTGTTTCGAAAGAAGAAAAAGCTTTCGTATCGTTCATCTTTCGACGAAGTGGATTTAACCAAGATATCGTAAATTTTTGCTTTTCACGATTTTACAAAATAAAGTCGTCCTTTACTGAGACTTTATATTGAACATAGTAATTAGAGTTTTTATAAAAAATTGTATATCGTTTGTAAATATATTATTTATTTATTATTCTGTCTAGGTAAGAGATAATTAGGTAATTAGATAAAAGGAATAACGCTGCTAGAAATTGCAAAATAAATACAAGTATTTTTCCTATCTCAGGAAGGATAATACAAATATCTAGATTAATTAATAGTTTTTTATTCTCGGAAGTTTCAGATACTATTCTTGCTTTTAATTTAACTTTGTTTACGCTTCTTCGTAGTTTGTATCTCTTTAGACGGGGCAACAACGATGAACTGACTTTTCATTTAAGCACTGTCGCACAATAGTCGATATGATAAGAGTTGTCAATCACGCAAACACCTTTGAAGCAGCACGAAAAATAATCGTAAAATCGTAGAAGACTGTACCCATTATACTCTCGTTAGCTATTAGACTGAAAGTTGAAATAGCTTTAAATTTGGTTCACTCAAAAGGTGCGAATGAATATTTAAATATACAACCTTTTTATAATTAATACATACAATTCCAGCAAAATGACTATTTCAAATATTTATATTACTATAAATTATATTATATTAAATATCTATTAATACGGTTGGATCCTTGAGACGATATAAATAAAGTCTCTTGGACCAATCGTGTTTCCGTTGTTAACAAATTTTCTATTAGATTTTAAGTCAATATTAAAGAATCGTTATTGACACGTGTCATTTTTCCTTTCAATATCGTACTAATCATTCTTCCAATTCAAAATCATTTCATTCGTTGAAACGAGAGCCAAAGTGGAATACACGTATGAATTCGAAAACTATAGCAAAATCTTATAATTCGTGAAATCATCGTTCAAGTACAAATTAGATAAAATAGTAACGAAACGTGTTTGCAAATATGAAAAACGTACATGGCGATGTAATAGGAAAAGTCTTTAAGAAATCTACTACAGGAAACAGATAATCAACTGTATAATTAGTCTATATTTTATTTTACTCCCTCTTACGCATATCAATCACAACTATTAAAACCTTATAATTCATTTTAATATCCTAAACTTCTGGGCAACCACATATACATATATACTGGGTTGGCAACTAAGTGATTGCGGATTTTGTCATTAGGTGGTTGTTGAGAAACGTGAGTCTTAATTGCCGAAATAAAATTAAAGGAACGCTGAGGTTACGCTCGGAATTCATATTAAAATAATTTTAGATTTATTTGATAAACGATTTCCAGGATCTTCATCGATATACATTTGCACGCGTCTCAGCGCTTTTTTTGTCTTACCATACCAGACTGTCGATGGAACAGTCACGTTCTTCTGTTTTTCCAGACGCCACGCACACATATACTTCCACTCACTCATATTCACATACGTGTGTCAGTACTACGCGGCCAATCTAGTCTAGCACACAAAATTATACGTATCTCAATAGTGGTAATGACAAAATTCGCGATCACTTAGTTGCCAACCCAATATACATATATAGTAGAAACTGCATTCAAATAAGAATTATACATAGGGGAGAAGATAATACATCTTTCTTGAAGCGAGCTATAGTTATCAGAGATATTACGTAAACGTTATACACGCTGTCACGCTTCTTAACTGCTTTATGGAATTATCGTTTACAACGAAACGTATATGGATAGGATATATTATACCGTCTCGGCGACGAGGGACTTTTATCCTCTACAGCGTGCTCCTCTGTCGGTTTTCCTTGCCAGCAGCCGGAAAACATGGAATATCGATTTCGAATCGTCACGTGTCAGCGTGCAATCGCATCGAAAGATTCAGGAAATTAGAATGGAGAAAAGCTAGGGTGGAGAAAGTGTCTGACTAATGCGGTTGACTTGCTCCAGTCGTGAGAAAAATGTTAAACGGAACACCCATACAATTTTTTGACACGAGAATTGTCAATAGAAGTTATCTGATATTAGGAAATTTGTCATACGTGAATGATTTTCTTTCAATTTTTCAAACGAAAAGAAAAAGAATATCTCAGGATTGTTCATTGTAATGTAAAATATTACGTGTGTTCTGTTTTTGTTTTATAATCACAGGCTATTAGTTAAATACGTTAATAATTCAACTATTCGGATAAAAGAAACATTAAACATATTATTCTACGATTGTTCTTATATGCCGTTTCCGTGTCTGATTTTATTTTTATATCTACGTATGTGCGAAGAAATCGAGTTACAGAACAAAAAGAACAAAATTTGTGTATATTTTGCAATGTGCAATATTAATTGCAATGAGTGATTAAAGGTGTAATAAATGTATTGATCTCGATGTCGATTTTTAATAAATAATTATTCGATTTTAGGTATTTTCAAATTTTCTGATACTTTGAAAGATACGCCATTCGGTGGATAATAAAATTATTTTCATCCATAACTATGATTTGAATTTTATTTAAAGAGCCAGTAAATTAATTTACACACCTAGTAACAAGGAAACAAAATCATAAAACTCGTAACTGTTTTCGGACGAAAATTTAATACTTGGGTGCGTCATTTGTATTATTTCAGGATTTTATCCAGTTATCAGCGCCGTTACTGTGTAACAGCAATAACTTGCGCAAGTCGCGTTTGCACAGATGACCGTTTCAATATTTCGTTAGCATTGCAAATAACTTATTAACATTTTGCAATTTACATGTACATATATCAATGCCCCTGAACGGTCTTCTATTTTAGTCTTTTTAAATAGTCAATACAATAAAGATCCTAATAGAAAACATTTACTTTTAATATTCTATTTAAACCATTAACCCGTATAATAATTTTCCCACTTTTTAATTACAAGAAAATCATTTCTATCGTATAGAAACCTTTAACTATCAACCAACTTTCACTAAAGTAATAATTAAATGATTTCTTAATCTCGTTATCTTTGTCCTCCGCTATTAAACCAACATACGCAATGAATCTATTAATGAAATTTCAAAATGTTTTGCACGACACACGCGATATATTCGTAAAATGTAGCGTTACAATATCATTGTACGAGCCTGTCTAAATTAAAAAAAAAAGTAATATAAATTTAGATAACGATTCTCGGTTGTAAATACAAAATGTTACTACCGACAAGATTCCGTTTGCTTCTAAATTACGAAATTCAATAAGATCATATTGTAAGCGAAAGCAACTACTCCAGATCGGAAGATAGCGGCTGTTCAATAATTTCCTAGGCAAAATGACGCAAGGAACGTGTCTAGAGAGAGAATTTATTTCAAATTTTGTTCGGATGTATCATTACAGCGAAGGGGAAAGTCGTGTTGTTCATGAAAGCTACCTGTTACGTTACAATCGTTCTCGTTGATCTGGCCGACGATTTTAATACGCCGAATGACGTAATGACTCGAGATAGCTCGACAGGGATCGGTACGCGATCGCTACGCGTTCGATGAACCTCACCTGCGATCGATCCTACGCATTTCCGGAATCAACTCACCTACGTATGAAAGTCTTAGAATTTTTGCGAACAGGCATGTGCACGGTGTTTGTGTGAACGATCGAAGAAAATGCAAAGTACGTTTCAAGACTTTACACTATCCTCGCTTCAAGCGTATAGGACAGGTCTAGTTTGATTTAGATTGGTTCGTAAAATAGTTAGAATGATCTTAATCCATAATAGATCGAATTAGATCTGAATCAGATTATTTAATTTTAATCTCGGTATAATATTTATCGATGACAAATTGAAATGAATATTGTACAACTAAGTAAGCTAATTCGTTGGCGTATAATTAATATACCTAAGATTACGTAACTGACCTCAAACTCTTATAGATCACCCAAGATCCAACGATATTGAGTGGTTTAGAAAATCTACTTTCTAAGCTACATATTTTATTATTTTCAATTGCTCTAACGTATGCTCTAAAATGTATCCATTGAGATTATGTGATATTGTAATAGGATAATTTCAATAGTTCAATTATTTCAAAGTTTCAAGACTTCTAATACTCCTCTAGAGTAATATTCTTCGATACCAATATTCTTCGATAATAGGAGAACTGAAGTTATGACTCCCTTCGTAAGTATAATGGCAAATATCTCTTGTAACAACAATCAGAGTCACGATAGTTTCGTTGCATTATTATTAAAAATTTCAGACAAGTTTTCGATACGAAAAGGTACGCTTCGTCGTAATAATGAAATATAAAATCATTCGAAAAATCCTTCGAAATGAAAGAAACTTGAACCACGAGCAACAAATCTGACGAAACACGAATAAAACACGTGTTCCTTCATATTATTCGTCAACAGAATGAAATATAAAATCGCTCGAAAAGCCGTTTCAAATAGAAGAAACTTGTCGCACAAACATCGATCCTCGCCAAACGCGAATAACATCGTGTTCCTTCTAAATTACGTGAAAACTACGAACAGACGAATTCATCGAAAAGAACGAGGCATAAAATCGTTCCAGACGTAAGTAACTTATCCCATAAGCATCAACCTCAACCAAACGCGAGAATACCGTGTACTTTCTAAATTATGGCAAAAATGTAACAGATACATTCACCAAAAAGAACAAAGTGTAAAATCATTCAAGAAATCCTTCTAAATGTAAGGAGCTAATCCCACAAGCATCAACCCTAACCAAACACGAGAACACCGTGTACTTTCTAAATTACGGCAAAAGTAGGGAATATCGAGCAGCGTCGATCTAATCACCGGTTCCAGTCGCCTCTGCAGCACCGTTTCTCTGCTGGCATCGGTCTTACAGCACCACCAGCCAATTCATTCCGATCTATCCTCCGCGTCGAACATCGTGCTACTACCGAGCGAGTAGATAATCCCACGCGAACAAGTTTCGCAGTTCATTGATACTGCCCCGTTAAAGACCTCGGCCCACGCCCAGACAGCTCCTCTATCCCCTTGCACGCTGCTCTTTCTTCCTCTTTCTTTCTCCCTAACACCTCTCCTCCTTTCCATCCGTCCACGGATTTTCCCCTTTCTGTTCCTTTTTCCATGCCATTTTCAGCCGGTGCAACGACAGTTTGCACGCTCGCTCGGCGACGGCAGTGACGGTTTTAAGATCTTGTCACCCCGGGCGACGAATCGGTTCCTGCACGCAGCATCCTTCGTTAAATCTCGGCCGAACGTCGCGACTGGAATCGTGAAACGTGTCTCATCCGGCACACGCTCCCACTTCCGGCGATCGAGACAAGGTTGTCGCTCTCTTTTTCAGTGACTCTTTTTCATTCCTATTCTTTCTTTTTTCTTTTTTCTTTTTTCTTTAGTTCTGTCGGATCTTAGCTTCGGTAAAAGGCAGAATTTTCTCGACGAATCCGCTTTCCTCTTCTCTTTCGTTTCTTTTTTCTGGATTTTTCGCTGAATATTCTCGAGAGGAGGGACGGAATAATTACGAGGATAAGGGCGAGGGTTTCGAGGGTGGATGCCACGGTGAGACGCGTCTCACGCACGTTTAGAAGCTGAATGTTTGTTGGAAGAGATTGTAGAGAAATGGTTCATGGAGATAAAGTTCCGCGGAAAGGATGGATGATTTATGGCAGGGTTTCGTGGAATATTTGGAAAATTCATGGGCGAATAAAGTATAAGATATATGGCAGAGGATTCGCGGATGTTTTACTTATTTTGATTTTGCTACAGATATGTGTACGAATGTTTCCCTTTAAAAGATTTTGTAAGATTTTTGCTTTGGAAAGAGATATGCTTTTAGTAAGATGGAGCTTCTACTAATTGCGAAACTAGTTTCTTTCCTACAGTTCTACTAACTGCAAAGCTTAAATAAATTTTTAAGTTTGCAGATATGTAGCGATCTGTGAGAGAAACGTGAAACGTCTAATTTATAATATAATATCTAGGATCAATTTTTTTACTAATTATTTGTAGATAACATAATATGGATTTTGCGACAATAGGAAAAAATGAAGATAAGAAACTCGGTTTGAAAATTCATGAATCACGACCATTACAGGTAAACAATTTTACTTTATACAAATATGTATTTCTGCTTTGTTTTACAATGTCTACTCATTATTGTAATATAAATGTATTGTTTATTACCGTTAATTTGATTAAAGATTAAAAGAATCTTTACAATGACATATAAATATTTCGTTATAAATTTTCGAGCTTTAGTAGCTAGTACAAATTTTTCTATTAAAATTTACCACAAATATATTTGTAACATTTGCTCTATGTTCTCCAACCATTTCTGAAAAAAAGCACCACCTTCTCCATCTTCCATTTACGATTATTCTCCAAAAATTACACGCTAAGAACAACGATTACGATCTCCGTCAAATTACCGAAGGTCTTTGCATTCTTGTAATATCCTCATTAGCAATTTATTTTACCCGTCGTTTCCATGCAGCAACGTGATTCTCATCGTTAATCGTTGGACACCGTAATTTCACGAATAAATGTTAGAAAGCACACAGACTTTTCTATTAAAATTTCATTTTGTTCACAATTCCGTCACGTTACAAAATTCTCTCACGCGTACTAATTTCCCTTCTCCGAAGCTTCTCTAACGAATTATTTCTGAAAAAGATCATGGTACTTTCGCGAATAAATACTACGAAGTATATAAATTTCTCTAACAAAGATTAACACAGTTTTCCTATATTAAACATTTATACATTTTCTCTAACAACGAGTCCTTTAATTATTCGTAAATAGTAGCCTCATAATATCCATCTCCCATTCAGGAATCCCAGAAATTACACACTAAAAGCCATAACCATCGTTTCGGGATAGAGTCAACGATAACGAAGAATGTTTGCATTCGTTCGATGTTCTCATTAGGAATTCAGTTTCCTCGTCCCTTCCACGCAGTAACATAATTTTTATAATACAGATCTTCCTATTAAAAGTTGAACTCTGTGCTCATTATTTTCTGGTATCAAAAATTTTCTCACGTGTACCATAATTTTTTCCCTTAATTACCTTTGAAGAAGAAAATCCCCCAAAATTACGTGTCTAAAAAAAAAAAACCGTAACCATCGTTTCGAAAGAAAATCAACGATAATGACGGATTTTTGCATTCGTTTAACATTCTCATTAGCAATTTATTTCCCTGGTGATTTCCACGGAGCAACGTGATACCGGTTGTTAACCGTCGAGCGATGTAATTTCGCGAGGCTTTTGGCCCCGGTAACGCTTGTGTGTTCGTTCGCAACAGAAGCTGCAGCTCGCGATGGAAACCGCCCAACGGAGGAACGTCAACGGCCGCGTTGTTGTTCGAAAGTGAATTTAATGCGCGAAGTTAGCGTACGTTACTGGTCGTTACTGACCGAGGGAGCCAAACCAGCCACGATCTGGTTATTCTATTTAACGTCGCCGGAGCACGAAGCCACTTTCGCCTACGTCGTGAATACTCCTGTTTCTCCTCTTGCTTCCCCATGGTTACACTCAGCCGGCCACGATATCTGTCCGACACAACGAGATCTCTGCTTGATTATTTCTCTTCTTGTTTCTACCCGATTCTTATCGTACAAACCATATTCATTTTTTAATTTTGCTGTTTCAATTCATCCGTTTTAATTGGGACGAGACTTTAATTCCAACGTACAGTTAGTCCTTTTTCGTTGATGTTTTTATTTTATTTTGCAGCTTTATGGCTACGATGAACGTTTTAGTATAAAGTGTCCAAGAATGGAAAGAATCCGTTAGCCTCGAAGACATAGTTGACGAGGTTGAAGTAGAAATTAAAGAAGCGATATTTGTCAGGGCAAACAATTCTTTTAAAGATGATTCATAAACTTTGTGAAAGATAAGAAATCACATACTTCTCCCGTAATTTTCAAATAATAATACCATTTTACGTTGTCTTCTTTTTCTACCCAGGATATTGTTTAACTAAAGGAACAATTTTTATCACACGTGTATATGTATATATAATAGATGTATATCTGAAATTGTTATATACGTGTCTCGTTCATGGATTATCGTACACACGATTAACAATTTAGTCCTTTGGCTACACGCCACAGGAGTTACAAGCCCTTTAATTGTGCAATTAATGCACCCTTTAATTCCATCTAATTGAAGCACTTTAAGCTCTAAATATTGTCCTTTCGTTTTACCTCGTGATACGAGAAGAGAAAGGGGACGAAGCATAGGGGACACGTAGGAGAATCAACAGGCAAAATGGAGAGGGAAAAAACTGAAGAGGAAAATAGAGGGGAAGGAAAAATCGAGCGAAAGTGAAAAGGAAAGTGTTGGGATAAAAGAAATAAGAGACCGTGAAACAGGAGGAAAAGAATAAAGAAGACGGCCAGACGGATACGCGCGCAAGTTTTGCATCTATTTTGACGAGAATACGAAGAAATGAATAGAAAGGAAACCCAAGTAGGAAGAAAAAAATGCAAAAAACAAGATCCTATACGCAAATGGAAGGTTGAAAGAGAAGCTTTCTTCCGAGAAAAATAATTTCGATGTGCAGGTGCATCAAAATAATTCCACGCTTTTTCATTTTACCAAATATTTCGAACGATCTTGTTTATCGAAAATCCTTTGGAATTTGTTCTTTGAAAAAAAAAAAACTATTTTTAAAGAATAATTAAATCGAATAGAATTTACAAAGATCATGTGTAATATACTGATCTTAAATGATGTATCATACGTTTACAATGTGGAAATTTCTCAGTAAAAATTATTGAGATATTTATAAAAATGTTCATTAAGGGTTCATTGGAGGAGGTAATTGAGGTTTATCGAATATCAGAATTAAAGCAGAATCGAAAAAGCTGTATAAAATTGAAATAATATTTTGAAGAAAAAAGAATAAGCGAGCGAATCAAACGAAATTTAGACAAATCGACTTTCTTTCGAAACTTGACTATATACAAATGAATAATCTCAGAAATGCCAAGAAAATCTCTTTAAATCTTATTACTTTATATAAGCGTCCAAGCGTTATAAAACCTCTTTCCAAATTTAGCAGAAACTTTATCATTGAATTATTCGCTTATCTTCGCTGAATAATTTCCGGTTCAGTAAAATCTCATAAAATCCACTTCCTTCAAACGATTTGAAATAGAGTTACACAGAGTAAATATCACTTTAAAAGCAATCGCATACTGGTACCCGCTTAACACGCTGCTCCGAATTGCCTTCGCAAAGTTTATTCACCCAAGACGAAAAAAACGAGGAGACAAAATCCTACTCTCAAACCAGATAAGCAAGTTTCGAATGATTCATTACGATCTTCCGCGTTTCATGCGAAGAAAATCAGGAAGAAGAAGAAGAAGATAAGGAAGAAAAAGAAGAAGACTAACGAAGAAAAAAAAGAAAGTTCGAAGAAGCAAAGAAAGATTGTTTGAAGATACCTAATAGAAAACGCGAAAGACGAACCAGTGAAAGAAATAAAGCTGTGCCGGATGAACGCGCAAGAAATGGAAAAGAGGAGAAGACGACAACATTTTGAGACAGTGATAAAAGAAGAGACATCAAGATTTTCCAAGAAGGAAGGAAGTCAATAAAGACGGATACACAGGGAGAACTAAGAGAAAAAGCGTGAGACGGAGACAGAGGCCGAGTCTGACCATGGATATGTACACGTGATGAAACGCGTCCGCCCTTCTTTGAGCTAAACCGCCCTGCGCATTCCATCGAGATGACTCCAGGGACCTCACTTTGTGTTCCCCGCACGATGGAACGTGTGCGGGTGTTTCTCCGTGCGATTATCAACCAACACCAAAAGTGACTCCGCAGAGTGGTTGGCACAGAATAGGTCGTAGGTAATAAACGAACTTCGAACAGGTACTTTGGATCGGTAACTGCAAGTTTTTTTTTCTTTCTTTCTTTTTTTTTTTTTTTTTTTTTTTTTTTTTTTTTTTTTAACGAGCGACCACTTACGCAGGAACTTCACGAGCGACATTTTGCCGTGCGATAACGCTGCGATCGTGTGTCTGTCTTTGTTGTTCTTAAATAGGAAAAGAAAGAAAAGCATACACGGTCGCAGGCGAATCGCACGGTAAAATGTCGCTCGTGCGCATTCAGCCTTAGATGGGGTTATATGTATCGAGATTGGTTGCAGCAAGAGATCGTGGAGATTTTTAGATCGATAGGACGCGATGAATTGACGTAATGTACGTGAGGTTTGGTACAAGCAACGCGTGGAATAATTAATCGCGATATCATGCTGGCAATTATCTTAAAACTTCCCAGCTTTGAAATTTAGAGCGAAACCTTCGTTATTTATGAACTTGAACATTTTTGAGAATTCAGATTACGCGACTTGAAATTCTGAAATCGTAGAATTTGAAGTTTCTTCGGTATCAGAATCGGAATTAGAAGTTTTACAATTTTATTGATGTTCAAATTTGCGATTTTACTCATAATTTACACTTCCGCGATTTTTGATTTGGAAATCTCGTAATTCTGTTGTTTCGAAATTTCAGAGTTCGCCACTCTGTCTGTTTCAGAATTGGAAATTTTATGACTCAAATCTCAGAATTATAATTTTAATTTAATTTTCCAAATTTTACGATTGCGCTATGTTTGAATTTGGAATCCTGCGATTTACACACTAGGAAACTTGCAATTCTAATAATTTAGAACTTGAACTGTTACAATTTTTAGCATTTCGAAGTTTGCAATACTGCTAGTTTAGAGTTTCTAATTTTATCACCTTAAAATCGGAAATCGTGCTATCTTGAAATCTCAGAATATGAAATTAAAGATCCGTGATTTGCGAAATGTCAAACGTTCAAGTTCCAAACTCGAATAGATTTTTAACACGTTATAAAACACGGAATTAAATAGCATGTAAAACATAAAACGAAGGTTTACTTTCATTCCTTCAAATTACAGCTTCGATAGGTTTCCCCTTAACATTATCGATCCCTAGCCGTGGTTTCAATGGTCTGCGATGAACTAAAAGGCCGATGTTCGAGCCTGAATCGACGTTCAAATTAGAATTGGCTGCGTTGAATAGTTTATTTCTAATCGAGCGTCGGATCGAACACAGAACCGCTCTTTTCCAATGGAATAAGAACGAGATGGAAATAGAAATGAAAGAAAGAGGAGGTATACAAGTGGCGTCGGGGACTGGATATTGTCTGGACTTACGGACATATAAGGATACTGGTGGTCTTTGCACGCTGAGCGAGACAAGGGAAGCTCCATGTAGGGTATCCTGTAGGATCGACTTCTCGTAAATCGTTCCAGGGTGCAACGGTATGCTACCGTGAAAAAACCAACTACTGGAAAAATGTTCGGGCTCTATTTTTGCCTGGACATTTTCAAACGCGTCCCTCAGGTATTCCATGTACAAAAAGAATTAAGCGTACAGCCGTTCATAAACATCCAGACACTTTAGTCAACTTGTGGCAATGTCACTTGGATGTTAATCAAAAATGATAAGGACAACGTTTATTGTTTTCTTACAAAATTACTAAATAATAAATTTTAATTATTTGTTTCAATATCGACCGACATTGTATTAAATTTTTTTGTTAAGAAGTTTTTACTAAAATTTTGTAAACATCACTGTTTAAACTACTAACGATGAGTTTAGGAGAACCTGTGTTATGTAATCGGTATTTTAAAAATTAGACAGTCTTTTTCAAAATAGTTTGATATGAATGTGGTATAACTTGTGTCATTCTTGGATATACCAATATTCCATAGCATCATCTATTAGTCTTTTAAAGATTTTATCACACTGTAATAATAAAATAACACTAATAAAAAACCATTATTTATTAACATATATCTTGAACAGCAACAGCATAGTACGTGCATGCTCATATTTCAAAGATTGAATCTATCTATTGGAAACAAGTAGAAAAACGTTGTGCAAATGTAGATTACATATGTTGGTCTTCACGTTAAAGAAAATTGAAAAACGTTCGATGTGTATATTTTTCCTAGTTCCTAGAAACGTTTCTTCCCATTTCGTTGCTTGGAACACAGCGTTAAACTTTGAAATTACGTTATCCATAATGTGCAGCGCCGTTTACTTCCTTTAACGAATACATTCATGCTTCGAAGTAATAACGTGTATTTATGACATCGTTTGTACAAAGTAACTTATTTGCTTCGTTATTCCTCGGATAGAATGCAGGAGCGGTAAATTCCACGATAGTCTTTAAAAAGTAATATTTCTAACATTATCGCTAGATTACGTTTGTACAAACTCACGCTTTTACGAACACGGCTAATACAGCAGAAATAGAACCTGAGTAGAAATTTGTTGCATGCGTCACATATTGCAACGAATGTAAAACAACGCTAATGACCGACCAATGAATACAGAAATAATATATAATCATATACAGAATAATACTAAATAAATAAAAGACTGTTCTTTCGATATTTGAGAATATTTCATATACTTTGTGTATCCTTGAATTTCTCATAAATACACACAAACAGCCACAATCTCGTTCAATCATCTATCCTTTCGATATTTGAGAATATTTCATATACTTTGTGTATCCTTGAATTTCTCATAAATACACACAAACAGCCACAGTCTCGTTCAATCATCTATCCTTTCGATATTTGAGAATATTTCATATATTTTGTGTATCGTTGAATTTGTCACAAATACACACAAACAGCCACAGTCTCGTTCAATCATCGTCATTCCGTGTCTCAATTTAGTCTCGATCCAACTTCTCAACGACTCATTTATGCGCGATACTATACCCCCGTACAAACAACAATCCCGAAACGACTCGTGGAACGTCTTAATCTCGAGGAGTGAGGTTTCGAGAGAGAGAGAGAGAAAGAGAGAGAGAGAGAAAGAGAGAGAGAGAACGATGGTCCTCAGGAGGAGTAGATTTCGCGCGCGATACCAAAAGAGCGGCGCACACGCGCGCAGAGTGGCCACGCGGTCTGTTGAATAATAAAACTAAAAAAATAAAAATAAAAAAAAGAAAAGATACCGCTAGAAACGTTTCACGTGGCACGACCCTGAGCACCTGTGCCTCACCGGTACCTGACTGGTAATTCCGTCGTGACAGGGCAATTTCGAGGAAGCTGGACCGCGTAACGTTGACCCTTAGCTGACGCGCCGCTCGTATTTCTGTCGACGCACATGCGGGCTCGGGCCGGACGCGTCCGTCCGGATCTTTGCCGGCAAAAAGCCCAACCAAACGCAGAAAGAAGAAGAAGAAGAAGAAGGAGAAGGACAAGGAGAAGAGGCAAAGGAAGAGTCGAGGAAACGCCAACTCCGGCAAGAAACTCGGAATCGCGAATCTATATCTCTGCTCTGCGGTTTTTGCGCCTCAAAGAGGCAATGGGGATGAGAAGAAAGAAAGTTTCTTCCTGCCTTACCCACCCTTTTCTCTTCAGTTACGCTTTTGAGAAACTGAGAATGCAACCGTGGATCGAATGTTGCAGTAATTTTCTGTTGGCTGGCTTCGATGTTGACTTGTATATGATGTTGTTTGATCGTTTGTGCTCGATGATTGATATTAGCGATCTGTTTGGTTCTTGTAAGGGTTTATTATTAATTTTGTTTAAGTATTAGTTTTCTTTATTATTAATTTGACATTTATTTTTAATTTGATCATTGATACGTAATCGAAGGATATGAACAACTTCAATGTTCTTCGTTTGTTCAACGTTACTATTAGTCCTCGCTAGTATTTATGTAGTATTTATGTTAACATTTACTTTAATATTTCATCATCTTTATTACAATTGCTTAAATCTGAAATAAACACTAAGTTTTGAATTGTTATAATTATCTGCATTATCTGTATTATCATTTCTATTTAACCATAATCGTATCAAACTTAATATACCACTGTAGATATTAATAATTCCATAATTCACGTAAATTAACTATCAGTGTTACTCTTAAAAATTGCTACGTATATAAATTCGAACGATATTTATTTTATATTTACTTATTTAAAATTCAATCGATATTTGTATTGTATTGTATTGTATATAAAATTAGATAAAAATCTCTACGAAACATTAGCAATAATTATGTTCTTAAATCTTATTAATTTAACAAACGAGGAACGAATTATTGTATCAAATAAAATACAACCGATAAGAATAAAGGAATTGAACGTTTCGTGTTTATGTTACGCGAACCTTTTTACTTTATCAAACGTGTATCACCTAAATTGAGTCCAGACACAACAAGCTACGTAAATGCTTTTGTTCTTCAGCGATTCCAAACGTCGATGTTGCATACAGCTTTTGACATTCGCTGTGTAGCTATTTGTATCGGTATTTGAATAACAAATGTTTGCCGGTGGAGGCGTCCCTTTTGTTTCATTCTTCAGTCCTTCCACTCCCTTTCCTACCGAAATATACTCCGCATAAAAGAACAAGGCTGAGTTATGGCTGTCGGTCTCGCGGATAGAGCCTTCAGGGATTACAATCGAAAATTCAGCTGGTCGAAAAACACGAATAAACGTTAAAGGATGACGTAACCGTGATAAAAAGGACATCAACTATACTTCGTTGAACGAAACGTTAAGGATATACTTTATTCAGAATCGTTTCGGAATCAGGAGAAGGAAATTTCTGTCGATTCGGCAAACCGTGACATAAATTGTTTCACGTTGTGAAACACCGTGATGCGGCTTCAGTCAGTAACGTTTTACGCTAAAATATCATTTTAATCTTTAAACTGGTATGGTGAGATTCTATAGTCTATACTCTAGACGGTGTAAACGTTGTGTTAAGTTTGCTCTTTTAACTCAGCCACTTGTTCTTCAATTTCTATTTCTATGTTTCGTTTTTACTCTTGTTTCGACCATGAAGAGAAATTTCAATGTTTCAAGGACAACTTTGGTATAAAAGTAAAACGAGGCGTGTCAATAAGGATTTTTTTATATTTTCTTTGAAATTTTAGAAATTTGTTTAACGAAATTAGCAGAATTAAATAACACATAAAATTTTAAATCGCCAACATTTTCCAGTTACGATTTAAGATTTTTAATTACAAATATCTTTCAATTAGCTAGGTATGTCGATAATAGTTTCTGATTGGAAAATAAGGAGAAAAATTTGTAGACTAATCCTTAAAGTATTTAAATAAATTTCTTTTCTGTAACAGTATAAAATAAATACTTTTCACGTAAACTGTTTGTCTAATCTGACGAGGAAAAAATGTCACTATGTTATTTACAATTCATACTATGTACGCTGTTATGTTCTATGAGTGTAATCAAAACTAAAAATCCCTTTGACGTTTTTTTCAGTAGCAGCTCGCTGGAGAGTTAGTTGAAATATTTGCATTTCACAAGGATTAATAATATCCTGTGCGAGATGCTGGAAAAAAGACGGAACCGAATAATTCTCGCGTTCAAAAGCGCGAAATATGGGAAAAAATGTTTTCATTTTTCACAAAAAAATCCTTCCAGAAATATTATATTTTACAGAAAAGGTGAATTAATTGAGAAATAAATTATCGAAATTTTGGAAGTCGACAGGTATCGTTTCAAAAATTTCTGGATTATTAATGCTACGAAGTAAGTAATCATACTAATATAAAATTACATTTAGTGGTATAAAAATTCTGTAGAAAATTAACGAACGTGTGCTATTCTCCGTGAAACGAAACTTTACTGACAATAACCGAATTTTTGATTTACTAAAATCAGGCTTGTTCCGTTCAAAACGATGAAACGAGTACTTACACGCGCTCGAAGAAATAATTTTTCCAATTATGCGGTGTGATAAAAAAGATCGCAATGAAACTAGTTTTTGCGCCAATGCATGACAAACTATGAAACGTACGAGCTATAATAATGAATGATTAAGAAAGTTAAGAGTAGCGAAATATTAAGAGTCGCGACCCTCCCTCGTGTCTAAATGCGTCTGGTATGAGAGGACAAAGTGAATTATGGCTAATGGTATGATGGATACTCGACCGGAAATTCAATAGCCAGAAAAACAACACCGACAATGGTATAACTGTAAACAGTTCGTCCATCGTATGCTATAGGTATTAATAACCTGGAATGCAAGAGGTAAAACGTGCAGATAAAACGGATAACATACGTCGTTGTAAATTACAAATAAAACAGATATTTGACGGATTATGTAAACAATGATGTATGTAATTCTAGGAATGAAAAATAAATGAAAATAAAAATCGAGGTGAATATTTCGAATATTTTTAATAAATCGAAAACACTGCAGTATTTACAAATGTTTGAAACAACTGGAAAAAAGTAAATTAGTTTCAGCGCTTTATGTTATAAAATTGGAGCTAAAATTCGAATCATTTGTACACGTTGATAATTGTATAACAGAAAATAATTTTTTAAACGCTTTTCTATTTTGTATTCCTAAAGCGTTTCTTTTAACATCTCTAATTGTTTTCGAGTAATTAAAATATTCGAAACGACGATGGTTGAGCAGTGAAATACATTTGTACGCTTTAAGCTTATTCTTCCATGTAAACCTTTAAAGTAATCTTTTATCTCTTCGTATTGATTCATTTTACTTGTATATATTTATTGTTACAATACATATCATTGTCTTGTGTATATTATTATCAACATATTTATTCTCCGGATTTATTTCATTTTAATAAAACTTGATACGTTAGTTTCCTTCTTAAAAAATTAATCAATGAAATAAGTTAGAATCAATGAGAAAGATAGTCGATGACCAAAATTTGGAGAAAGGAAATGTTTGTCAGCTTTAAAAATATGACAATTCCTTAGAGAAAAAGGAACATGTTTAACGTGGATGGATGAAAGCGAATAGAACTGAAAATCGCTAGATGCTATTAACTCGTAATCTAAGCACGTCCAGTGTAAACCAACATTTGCTTTCAACGCACATTTCAAAGATCTTTATTACGTAACAAACGACGGATGTTAACCAACAAGTAGAATGAAAATATGGACCGTTAATCGCGACAATTGTTGCATATTTAACGCGTCCTGCTTTACATTCGTTTCAACAAATTACACTAAATTGTGAATTTATGTTCCGCGATGAAAATTTCCAATTAAGATTTTCATACGTTACGTACGAAAAGTGAACGCTAACAAACGTTGCGTCATAACAGGAATTATGTAACAATAACAAAGCATCTTTTAATTGTAATTTACATTCAATTGACTTGCCAATTGACTGTCAATTGGCGTACAATTGGTGTACAAAAGTTAACTTAATATATCGATGGTTTAATATATTTTACTCTAGTACTACACTTTAGTTGATTTAATATAACAAATATATTAAGACAGAAACTGATAAATGTTACATGTATAGATCACAATAAAGTGAATATTGAATTTATATTAGCATTGATTATAATTTTCGTAAAATTCCAGGATTACGTTTATATTTCAAAATCTGAATTACTGTTTGTTATTACTTTATATAATATTAAATTTGACGTACATTTCATAAGAAAAGAAAGGAAGAATAAATGTTCAATTATTATTTTAGAATAATTTAGATCGCTAAAACGAAGATATACTTCAAAATAAAAAAAAAAAAAAGAAAAACAGAAAGAAATAATAGCAAATAGAACAAAAGAGGAAATAAACTAGTAAATTACCAATTACCATTCTACCCCATTCTCAATTATTTTTTATTACCTTTCGAGATTTTTCCCTTAGTAAAGTATCAATGACTGCAATCACATATATTCCACAAATATATAAATATTTAAATAGTATCTATGTACGTGTTTAATCTCGTACAGTTATCTTGCCAAGTTAATTGGTAAATAATTAGATAATTATGAAACGTCTATCGCCTTCGGGAAACTTGGAGCCTCTTCACATCGAGTTCTATCAGTAAACTAATCCAAAAAAAAGATGCACATCAGAAAACGAAGACGTCAGAAATGGTGACAAATAAACTCTTTCGCCCCTGAAATTGAAACATGTTTCTGCCAAAGCATCATATGCCGACGCGGACAATAGGAACTTTCTTTCTGTTCTTATTTCATTTGCCTATCAACCCTTGCGACTGCACTTCTACCGTTCTATAACCGTCCCAACCATCGACCGAGTCAATCGAGATCAAACCTCGAACCTGTACGCGCCACCCACTTACGCGTACCTATACCCACTTGAAACCACACCCTCCACACGGTGTATCGAAAAAACCATGGAAAACAAAGAATTCATTTTCTATAACGTCGCGACGAGGTTTCGCCCGACAAGGCAAATCGAAGCAGATTCGACGAGGCCGATCGATCGGCTATATTCATTTCGGTAAATTGGCGCCGGTTGACAGATGCTAAACGATGCCAATGGCAGACACCGGAGCAAACGAATGGTAGTCAGCTGATTCTGACAGATCCCCGTCTCTAGCGCGTACCAGAGACGACATAAGGGGGCACGATGGGGGTCTGCGGCGAAACACAATGGAACTGCCGCCATTGTGTGCTTCGTTTCACGTAGAAGGTCGATCGATGGGACTAGGGCGCAGTGTAGGGGTGGACTTTATAAATTTCTACGTCTTTTCAGATCGAGAGCAAATTAATGCAAGATGGCAGCTGCACGACGATAAAGCACGCGGTCGAGGGGAACGACGGATCGAACCGTTGCGCCGATCGAGGTTGAACGAGTTGGCTCGATCAAGTATTTAAATGAACAATCGAAGAAATCGCGTGGACAGATATCTAGATGACTTTTAGAACGTATTTCTGGTGCTTCGATGAGCTTTCTGCGACTTGATTGCTGATTGGTCGAGGGATGAACTTTTACTTTTGAATGAACCAAGTTGATCGACTTTGGATAATAATATCAAAGTGATTAGATTCCCGGTTTCTCGAAAAGGAAATAATTCGTGGGAAGAAATGGAGGAAGATACTTTTTGTATGTGTTATCGTTACGCTATGCGACTGTCTTTCGTGCTAAATTATTATTCAGCTGACTATGTTTTCATAACGAGCAATGGGGCTTTATATAGTTAAGCGTTAATTTCCTCGATAAGAAAACGACTTGTTTTTCGATTGAGTTTGGTTAATATTATTCGTGGAATAATTAATAATGTAGCCTCCGAGCAGAAAATTCTAGCTATATTCTATCGCATAAAATTTAAAAAAAAATTTGTACGTCGATAATGAAACATATGAACGTAAGTGCAATATTAAGTATCAAACGAAACAGTCATTATTATTAACGTATATGTATAATATGCAATAACAATTATCACAAAATTAAATATCAAGCATTCCTATTGTTCAATCGAACTTCTAAACGTCACAAATCATTATTTACTCAAAAATTCATACTCATTCGATTAGATCCGATCTCGAGCGTTAATTTCCAATTAATTCTACGTCCTATGAACTCGAATTTCTACCGTTTGATTTATTATACGACGCTGGCGATTTCGTAGAGGAGAATTTTCATAAAATCTCGAGTGCTCGCGCATAAATGTACGCACACGCGCATACTACAGAAATTTTCTGTGCCCCATGAATTTAATAATGGTATCGTATAGCAAGTAACTTACCCTGTTCGGTTGAACGTGCCAGCTACGCCGTTTTCCATGCCTCTGTATGCCGTCTTCAGAAATAGTTAGGTCAGGTCTGCTGCCAACCAAACAGCCTCCTGTATCATATTGGCCGACCAGGAGTCTCAATCGATTTCCTGGACAGATGCCCTGAGCAGCAAAAGGAAAAAAGAGACGTATAGCAATAACATCGTATAACCGGCGGGAGTAACAACGGTTTAAAGTAATATCGTCGGACTCGCCAAACTTTGTTGCGGCGTACATCCTCGTTTCAAGAAGATACATTGCTCCATACAACTGAAACATCAGTTGTTAGAAGGAATTTATCGTTCTATGAAACGTTCAGTGTACGCGGCGAATTAAATTTTTATCTCTGACAGTCGGTGTGTTACTTTAAATCACCCGACTATTTAGGTGACAGGTCTATTCAGGGTTATTTTCTTTGGAATTCTTTATAACGAATTGCTTTCTCTTAGCAGAGTGACTATTTCATCGTCGTTCCTTCGTACGTATTTATCGTTATTTGCTTTCTCTTTATATTTGACCTGCGTTAGAACTAACTCGATCTTCAACGAAACTTCTTTTCAATGTTACTTTGATCGATTCTTTAATCGATAATTTTCTTTCAATAACTTTAACTCTTTACCTCCCAATGATCGTGAAAGATATTTACACGATAGGTTATCGAAACAGTGCCGAGGCACGGAAAATCAAAATAACAATCAAAGAATAAGACTCGTACAATTTATGACATCGGACGTTTAGAAGTATTCGCCATAAAAATAACAATTCAAAAATAAAAATCCTATTATTCGGGACATAATAAACGTTCGAATATCGCTTGCGTAATGTCCGACTAATTCCTGACTTTATTACACTCTAAAATTCTATACAATCGTTAATTCGCTCTAACGAACAATTCTAAACATCCCAATTTGTTGGGCCAACGAGTCAACTTATCAAGCCCAGCAAATTACATTTTCTTCCATTTGACGAACCCATTATCTTTTGAAAAGCGCATTCGCGTGATAAAGCGACGGTCCGTGAAATCGATTTCGTGTATTTGCCAACGATGTTCCGCGAGCTCTGCTTAAACACGAAGCAAGAGGAAACGTAGACAGGAACATTGCCTCGTTGTTGACGATTTCACCACTTTACTCAACGTTCAAAGCGTACCAGAAATACTTGTCGAATCGTCGCCAGGAAACGAAAGGAGATTCCAATTAGCAGCGTGTACGGGCGGTGACGATTCCGTGAAATCGAAACGAAAATAAACGTGTTAGCTTTGCAGCTTTCCATCGTATTACGGAAGGATCTTGCCTTCGTCACGGCGAACTGGTGGATTTTAGCCCCTTGAGGTCGTACTCAGCTTAGATAAGGGTTCTATATTGGTCGGAGTTCGTTTATTGTTATAGCCTCGTTGTGTATGTGTTACTTGCCCGGTGTTATTGAACGAATAGTAACGATTATATTAGGTTTCAACTAAGTGATTGCGGATTTTGTCATTGGGTGATATTGACAAAAACCGCAATCACTTAGTTGTCAACTCAATAATATGAATATTTATATTCATGCAAATTTA
Organism: Bombus difficillimus; assembly: GCA_014737525.1. Lineage (NCBI taxonomy): Eukaryota > Metazoa > Arthropoda > Insecta > Hymenoptera > Apidae > Bombus > Bombus difficillimus. The sequence goes on along the minus strand of JACXIT010000186.1, from coordinate 3,029,582 downwards.
TATCCCTATGAACGCGATTGAACAGGCTTAGTCAAATTGATCAAGGCTATTTTTTATTAATTATTCAATCTCGTTGATACGATGAAGATATCTCCTTGATGAAAATACATTTAGAAAACAATATTTGTAAAATTACCATTTTACTTTGCTTTTCAATTTATGAAGTTGATCGATGTGGTTTCCGAACACGCGGTTAAAGAAATTAAATGCAGAAAAGAACAAAATGCAATTAAATAAATACAAAGTAAACAGACTCGTTGCACCTAGCAGGTTTAATTTTATGGTATACATCTTCCATTAACCTTCTTTCTGTTACTTTAAAACACTGAAATCCATCTCTTTGTATTCTTGAAAAATATTTTAAGCCGAGGTCACAAAGATTTTCATCCAGATCTCTCAACTGTTTCTCATAAAAATTTCATGTTTTTCGTAAAAACTTTTAGCGATCGTTCATAAAGATTAAATCGAGTATCTGAAAGAGTCGGACGAGCATTTTTGCAGCATTTTTGAAACACCTTTAGACCGTTCGGACGTTCGATCCGCAATTGGACGAGCAATCGTCAAACGACCAACGAATGCTCGTTCACGCTTTCGGTTTGCTAAATTCTACTAAAACGTGGAAAGAGCATTCGTTCGCTTGTTCTGAACGTACCTTTAACGTACTTCGACCTGAATCGGTGATATTTCTCTCTCGTGGACCAAACGACACGTTTTCGAGGTCTCGTGACAGCGCCAGCTGTCGAATGTCTGCCTATCTGAGAGTTTCATATTCGAATATGTACGAGAAAGGTGAAACGTAACGTAATCGTAGCCTGGCGACAGTGGAAAATGGGATCGTGAAATCTGAGGGCTGTTGGGGGATTTGGTGGGTAACGGGAAATATGGTCGGAAGTGGATGGAGGTGTTTACTGAAAATGGAAATATACTGGGTTCAGTGAGTAGGGGATTAGCTGAGTAAATGAATGCTGTTGACTGGTAAAGTTTATGCTAATGGATTGGTTTGGTCATTTAGCGGTGTGACTATGTTAAGTCGTGGATTTGCTTAATTGTCATAAGGATATTTGCTCGTTTAGACCGGCTATGTTTTCTTGCCCTATATTCGAGCAGGTAAAACAGGTTTTAGTCGTATAAATATGATTTCATGCGTTGAGAATGATGTCTGGTGGGTTCACAGGAAATGGGTTAGGTTTGTTTGAAAAAGGAAACAGTAATTACCGTCTTTCAGAGGTAATAATCTCTTTTTATTTTTCTTATATATTTGTTAGAATTCTTTTATCTCTTTCATAATAGTTAATCGCCAAATTGCAAGCTTTTATTTGATAAAAGACTTAATTCCTTTAAAATATGTGCTCCCACAGAGAAAGTTTTCGCTTAGACGATTGACATAGACAGAGATTATAATGATCGAAGAATTGTAAATTAAGAAAAGACTTTCTTACGAGAAGATGTAAGTTCCGTGTGGAATACGATGAAAAGGTTATAACCGCTTTTAGAACTTTTCTTTTACATATAATGTAAAATCAATTTTAATTAATTTAATATCTTTTATTCTTCCTCTAAATCTGTAAAGATACTAAACTCCGAAAATCCAGATCGTTCAAGTGATAGACGATGCAAATACCAATATTAATAAAGATATTTCTCTTGGAAATCCTCGCCTGTGGCACATGTATCACCAAAAATACGCACCTAAAGTATTTGTTATTTAAAGAAAACACGCGTCTCTTTTCATATGTGAAACCCTCAGAAATAAAGTTGGTTGAAATTCCGTAAATTGAAATATGAAGAAAAATGAGAAACACAAACACTGTTTACGCGTACTATCTGTCTGTAATAAATACAATCGTGAAAAGTCCTTTGTTTTTCAAAACGTTGAATATTAATTGTATAGCTGACTACTGAAATTCAGTATTTCATGCAAAATGGAGTTGACCAATTTCACGACCTAATACGTGAAATATTCGCTCGTTCCAAACAAACGGTTTAAACGGTTCAGGGCACGAGGAGTACAAACAGGAGCAAGCGAACGCATATGCAGCAAGTTCGCGTGTACCGGTGACGAACAACAGCGCGTTCATTTTCGAAACATCAAGTCAGTCTGTGTACCTAGCTCTACAAAACTGTTCATTTGCCGTAGCATAGGAATAGGAGGCCGAAAACGACAATGTGCAGGAACAGAGCTTGCTCCATTACGGATTCTATTGATTCTCTATCAACGGATAAAATAGAAAACAGCCTATTCCGACCAGAAACTGTTCGTACACCCGTTATGTCGTAGGGGCGCATCTGCCGTTAATTTTCGTGCGGACGTGCGAGACAAATCGACTTTGAAGTCAATGACGTGTCTGGTGTTAAGACGACCGAAACCACTTTTGTAACCAATTTTCGGTGCGAATGATCGTGGCCTGGTTTCGTCTCATTAAATCAAACTCGAGGATTCGTAAATCGTATGGTACATCAGCGAAAATCAAATAAATCCAATTGTTTCAATGGCCTGAAGTTTAACAGATGTGATATATATTGAGATTTAAGTAATATGAGGTTGTCCGAAAAGTTTCTTTCGTTTCATAGGGTGATAATAGATGAACAACAATTTCTGTTTTATATTATTTTATTGAATTAGGTATGATCCGTTTCGTTCTATTTCTATTATTATGTTCGTGCATAATTCAATAAACTAATATAAAACAAAAAAACATTGTGCGTCTATTATTTCCTTATAAAACGAAAGAAACTTTTCGGACAACCTAATACATTGTCTAACGATAATTTGCTACTTTGCGATAATTTTGTCATTTTGTACATATGTATATTTTGAGGCTTGAGGTAATATGTTAAGGTAATTCAAGCAATACTGATGATCAATTGATATTGGAGAAGCATAAAATAAAACGGTGATCCTTCGTAGTAAATATTTTGGAAATATCTTCAATCATCTTATCTGTTAGATTTCAGATAATTCGAAAAAGATGTTGAAGCAATTATTGTGTTTTTGATAGGAAAATTTAACAGAAGATGCAGTTTGTTGAAGATTCAAGCGTAATTCGGTCATCTTTACTACAGTGTTATATTTATTTTTGAATGAGTTCCACGTAATTTATCCTTATTTTCGCTCTTTAATCGCTATTTAGTCGGCTCTTATTAAGACATCGTTAAACTTAATAGTTTCAGTTCTTTAAGTTAAAGACAACGGTCTTAATTGGCTCTCAGTTTCCTGTGCTAATTACTACACGAAGTTTACAGGCCGCAACAACTTTTTATAAAATTCTCAAACAGAAAAAGGAGAAGCAACGCCAAAAACGATTTCATGCCTCATTGTTTAAGATGCATACAACGTTTAAACAAAAGAAATATTGGTAAAAAAAAATCAGTATCTTCGACAACGATACTTTTCAACGTCGTTCACAATTTAATACATCGAAGCTTTTAACCGATCGAACAACACATTCATGCGATTACACAACCTATTTTTGGTTCCAACTTCGTTTAAAAGTTAATCATAGAAAAAAGCTTCGTTATTGTTAAATATAAAAGTTGCGACGGGGTAAAACACAACGAACGAGATTAACGTACAACTTCGAAACTAAACGTACGAATTACGCTTTACGCAGAAAGTTGATAATTCAGACAAGTGAAAGTTGAAATTTTATAACTGCTGCACGTTGATGCATTTATCGTGTAACGCAGTGGCTTGTAAATAAAGGATGAGGCAGTCGTGCATCGGGTCGCAGCTGCAGTTACCCGTAACGCAAACGCGAGTAATTTCCTCGTAAACTTGTAGTACATCGGCGTACCCTTGTTTTCCAATTTCCAATTCGAACCACCCCCAACAGTTCCTTTTCAACGAGCACCATATGCGTTATACCGTGCCTTCTGTCTACGATGAAGGGACCGATATGGCGAATGATAGATTCCACGAGCAAGATGTTGCGAAACAGAATCTCTAGAAGAAATACAACTGGATACAGAGATGCGTATTAATGAGTAGACAATTACGAATTTTTATGTATTTAGAGTTAATTTGAAAGTGGAAAATAGCACAGAATGCACACAGTAGGAGAGAAATATATGAAATGTCCGAAGTATAGTATAAGGCTTTGTATAATATTGTATGGTATTTGATATGCAAAACAATTTTTTACCGTGTCTGTACTTTTTTAAGTATATTTTCAAAAGTATGAATCTTCGTAAAAATCGGTGATCCACTAATATGTTTTGGAGAAAGACTTGTCTTTCGTGAATCGAGTTAGATGAAATAAATTTTAGAAATAACATGGGAGATAAATTTTACACATTTAGCGAACAATTTGCCAAATGTCCAGCTGGACAAATTGTAAAATACATATTAAATAATAATAATAATAAAAAGAAATTTAGCGAACGATATGCGATAATTAAATACATTATAAAAAATATAGAAGTAAAGGATATGAAGTATAATTAATTTCTAAATTTGAAAATACCACAGCTGTGGTAATCAGGGAATAAAAAATATATAAATATACAATTTTTTGATTAAAAATTTATAAAGTAAAGAGTATATACTATTAATTTTTTTATTTAATCTTTTTTTTTTTTTTTTGGATGATGAATTCTTATGATTAACTAAGCTGTTATTTGAATTAAATATGTTTGATCGATTTAGTCGATATAGACTATCGACTAAATAACACGCGGGACTATTAGCCGGAAATAAAATATGAAATATTATGTCATAAAAAGAAAAATCAGAAAACGCTCATCGTACGTATAAAGCGTTATTATTCTTCAAAAACAAATGTGATTCCAATAATCAGAAAGCCATCCTAAGAATGCGTCTTCGTTAAACAAGCTAAACGTCAGCAAGGAATGTACTTACTATACCTACGTTTATGTGCAGTGAAACGTAAGAGCACTTCCAAGGATGACCAATGCGTTTTAAAAGCGAAGAACGTGAGTATAACGAATCGACAAGCTTTTAAAGTCAATGTTTGAAAACACCACAGCTGTCAGTCGAACATAAATTGTACTACAATATACCAATATATCAATCGCTTTACTCATAGTTATACTGCTGTTATTATAGTATTAATCATATTACGCTTCATTCATGAAACGCTATATGAAGAAACTTTTTACGAAAAATTGTATAAAAGAAATATTACTACAATAAGATATTCGTACTATCAGTCATTGATACTAACGATACTCAATTTTCTTTTTTCAAAGATAATACAATTAATAAATATGTCTCTAAAAATAAGTAAATCCATCCATCTATCTATCTACCTAATTACGAAATAAACGAATTTATCTCCAAATTTAAAACAGTTCATATACCAACACATAGAGACAATAACGCAAGACAAAGTTTGCATAACACAAATTATCGATACATTACATTGTACTACTTATTCTTATAAACTAAACAAATCGCAAAGCCTTGAAAAGTGACCGAACAAATTTTCCTGAAAAATAAACTTAAAAAGCTTCCACGAAAAAAATCGAACCTGATCTAACTCTTTCACGAAAAAGAATACAGTTCGATTCGGCGCACAAAAAATTCCAGTCGAATTTCCTTCCTTCTAACAATGTTCCGATAAATCCATCTTGTGACAAGTTACGACCGGTAAGAACCGACCTCGCTTAACCATCATCGTTTCTCCGCATTCCAAGAGCATCCAGCGTGTTGTCCGAACAGACATGACGTGTACTGCTGCTACGATGTAGGGATAGGTTTCAGAATATCATAGATAAGCATGGCAGGAAGATTGCCGTAGGTCGTGGAACCGCCAGACATCGCATCGTTTCGAAATTTTTCGAACAGATGTCGAACGCGGAAACGATTCTAGTTGGATCGCACTTTCGAGCTCGTTCCTACGGCTCTCCTCTCTCTGTCTCTCTTTCTCTCTTTTCTCCTAAAGTTGTAGATGAAGATCTTAGATCAGAGGCTGTAACGGTGCGGCCTAACGTCCCATTTCCGCGATAATAATGCCGTGTCATGTGCTAACAGAAGAGGAGAGAAAGAAAGGAACAACGTCTTTGTCCAGATAAACGAGTCTAGTCGCATCGAGCTGCATAACTCTTTCATTCGAGATGCGATATCGTTTATGCGACACTTGCATTGTCAATACATTCACTGCTAGGCTAATTTTATATGCATTTTGTCCTGACGTGGAGAGAGAGAGAGAGAGGGGGCAATAAATTGGGGTATGTTGCACCATAGTATTTAATTATTAAATTATTACATCGTATTTGCGCACCTTTTTTTGCCAATGTTATCTGTCATTTACATTCTTGAGCAGGTTTTGATCCGTGAAATTTATCTTATTTTAATCGTTTTGGAGAATTTACTAAGAAAAACGTGAGTCACCGATGACCATCGTGGTAATCAAGTTATTAATCTGCTCGCTTAACCTGTTAATCTTCAACTATTAAGGGGAGGACGAGTTGACTCGTCGATTGAATTGCCCATCTCTTGAATGTACAAACGTTTTTATTTAGGAATCTCTCGTTCTTTACGTGCTATTTCGTTCGTTTTGAAAATAAATTGTACTATATGCAAATTTGTAGAGGCTGAAACGGATCTAACCGAGATTTACCTTTAAATAATCCTTTATCTATCTGTCTTTACTGATATTTAATTCTGTAATTGTGTGAAAGCTTTCGATAGGATACAAGTCGCAAGCCGCAGTGAACGAAACTAAATGAAATATATATCATACTTTTAATAGATTTATTTGCAATTAAGAATTATATATGTCTTGACTATAAGTGCCTTGGGACTATAAAACGCTATGATCGATCTAGATCTGAGAAAATATTAAAAGGACCAGTATGTCGAGTTTATTCGGTATATCCATCTAAAGTACAAGATAAAAATTGGCGATAATTGTTTGTGTAAAGTTATAGAAAAGTAATCAATTAATAATTACGCGTTGCTATAAAATCCTGATCAGAATTGAAAAAATCTAATATCAAACTTAATACGAGAAGTCAGAATCCAAAAAGTCTGTTCATTATCTGTGTTTGACTTACAATTTGTTGAAACATTTAATAACTAAATAGATAAAACAGAAATTCTATTTACGTATACGTAATCAACCAGGTCACTGTTATTGAATATACAATTCCTTTATAGCGAAACATTTGAAACGAGATGCACGATAATTCTCAAAGATTATAATAATTCCCTAACAACCTATTCGCTATTAACACTCACCTAATTTCTTTTGAGTGTTCCGACGCTTATACAATTTTTTTCTTTTTTTATTATTTAATTTATACTTTACAATTTGTCCAGCTGGACATTTGGTAAAGCTTATAAATTATACATATCCTTGATAAACGATATATATATATATATTTTATTATCGTGGAGTGTATACATTTAAAATTAGATATCGCGTGGAAATTAAGTATCCATAACGTATCGTGAATGACGTTGCGTCGCCTGATATATCATCGGTGAATGCAAAGAGAATAAATAATATTCCGATGGCGCCCATACTCTGGCTTGCGTGTTTCTTGTCTAGAACAGCTGATAAAGTCTGTCGGACATTGATAGAGCCACCGAGAGGCTTTCACGAGCGAACACATGTGATCTCGATGAACGCGGACGTTTACGTAAGTGGCTGTTCGATCGTCAACTAGGGCAATTGCGAAATCTTTTAAGGATCAGAGTGGGAAGCTGGTTAAAGAGAGCTTCGATGATGGACGATGGTTGAAGCTTTCTATTTAGCTATATGAGAATGTATGCTGGCTATTGTATGCAGATAGAGACCTAGGCAAATGTGGAACTTTGATGCTGGATCGATTGACAAAGAGGTGTTTTACCGAATAGCTGGCTGGGAAGTTCGTAGGCAAAATGATAATCGAAGATTAATTAAAGATGAAATGATAATTAACTTGAAGATTTCAAGAGACGCGTGGGAATTGTTTACAAGTGAAACGTTGGCTTCTGAAAATCGATGTGTAAAAGACTGTTTAAAAGAAAGATTATATACCTTTCAAATTAGTTTTGATAATTTCGCGATATATCTCTGTTCTTGCTTCTAAATTGAAAGTTAAAAACCATTAAAAAGAATAGTTTGAAACGTATAGAGAGTCACCTTTTGTGATTTCTTTTTCTTATCTAAGAATTTAAGAAATCTTCAAAAAATATCCTATAGCTATGTATCAAAGTCTGAAAAACTAAACTGATCAACCGCATATTTAGTTTGTATTATATTGAATACATCGATCTTTTCAAAAAACTAACGAATTTCTTCTACGAATTTATTTATCGCACAAATTTGTAGATGGTATAAAAAATTATGAACTGCAAGGTAATAAAAAAATATGTTTCCAATATTATTATACAATTTTTCTCTACTTTTCAATTTCATACAGTTGATCACTGAGGCTTCTGAGCAGTTTCTACAAGACAAAAATATTGAATATTCTAATAATTAATCCTAGAAATACCTTCATTTGTATTAGATTGTCCGAGAAGTTTCTTTCGTTTTATGAGGAAATAGTAGACGCACAACATTTTTTGTTTTATATTATTTTGTCGAATTACGTACTATCCATTTTGTTTCATTTGTCACATTTCACAGAGTTGGTTTCACGTTCGTATGAAGGGCAATGTTGTAAAAAATACCTTTGCGGAAGAAAGACACTTTCCGGACAACCTAATAGTTTCATAACAACTTAATCTCTTTGATGCATAATATTCATAAAAAAAAGCAATTCCATATAGCATCAAAGATCCTACACATCCTGGCAAGAATTCTTCTTTTATAATCAAACCGTAACGTCAACGTATAATATTTAAAGATTTATCCAAAACCTTAATGAACTTCCATTTCTCTAAGGAATTTCACGTTATACGAGGTAATTACACGGTTAATTAATTAATAACACTAAGTTATTTACGCAGCGAGATTCGACTGTAAGACTAGTCCCGCCGTATTTTTTTACGTAAAATACTGTAGCCGAGTAAAATATAATCAGCTTCTTGTTGAAAAGTAAAAAAGATGGAAAGTTCCGTTAAAGAAGGTAATTACCTGTCTACCTCGCAGAGCGCACAGCCACCATCCCTCGAGGCCAGCGGTGTTTTGTTCCAGGACAGTAAGAACATCGCCCTTTCGAAAAGCAAGCTCGTCCGGAGCTTCCGCGATATTGTCGTACAGGGCACGCGCTTTCACACATTTTTGCTGCAACAGAAATACAAAATTTATGCACTACCGTTCATACTGTAAATCTTCATAGAAGAGTTATTATTATTATTATTATTATTATTATATTACTTATATCGGGTTGATCGAAAAATTTCATCGTCAGATAATCGAAAGACATACACACCCGCTAAAAAGTATCGTTTATTTTTTTTTTTTTTTTAATTTATTTTTAGTAAGATTTAATGTAAATCATGAACTTGAAATACTATGTATTTAAATTTTGATAAATTGGAATTTAATTCATTTCGAACATCAAGTTAAGTTAAATCAAGTTACTTCACTTTTCTCAGTCCTGAAGCAAGTATATACATAGTTGTTCTGAGACTTTTGAGCAAAGAACGTGTTCATATTTGAATCGTCAAATCGTGGCCTATAAAAAGATGATGTGATCCTACTGAAAAAATTGTCTGTTGTCGAACATTTGATCGGTTAGTTGTTCTACAGTAAAGCGTATTTTATGAGTTATATGTAAAGTTTGTAACGAAGACAGGTTTCGCATCTTCCCTTAAAGACGTGATACGTAAATTGTACAGAGTTTGCTGAACTCTTTGACGATAAAAATGCTTGTTCCTTCGAACGAGGCTGTATATAGAAGCACTGGAAGAATATCTTAACCTTTCACGTTCGACGTTTTCATTTTAATCCTGATTTTAATGCACTATATATTTTTCGCTGAAGCGTCAGAAGAACTACGTTTCTATTATTAATGACTGATCAAAAAGGAACTTCTATAGAGTTCAAATAATCATCGGTGCTGAAAGAATTAATAGCAACAGTGAACATTCAAGTGTGACAAAAAAAGAAAAAAAAAGAAAAAAGGAATATGCCAAATAGATAGAAGGTAATCAGAAATATGTAACAATAAATTAGAGATTGATTGATACAAATTTCAGATAAAACGATAGATTTGATTTTCTTTGAAAGAATAAAAGCGACGCAAACTCGCCTATCAACATTCACAGAATTAACGACCAACAAGCCACGTTTCCTCTCAGAGATTGCAGGCACGTACAAAGCGAGCTCGTCCTTCTAATCAATTGAATCCCATAAAATCCTAGCCGTTTCTGCAACTCGAGCGGCTATTTCGGGAAGCAAAATGTCGCTACGAGATAGAACGAACGTTTCAAACGAAACGGAGGCAAACAATGAACGTGGCTCGCTTACGAGGAAAACCGCCGCCTCGTGTTTCACAGAGGCTTCAAGTGAGTTCAATTAAAGTGCCTCCGTGCTATGACAACGGGATCCTCGCCATCCATTTTTCAGGGCAAACAATGATGTCATGCCGCGACTTTGACGAATGTCGCCGAGGAAACGTGGCGCCTTGACGATCTTAGCCTAAATGAACGAGAGCTTCACACTATCGATGTGGTTGAACCGTGAACGACCCCGTTTCCTCATCAATGAAAAAGATACGTTTTTTCTATCAAATGTTTATTGTTCTTCGTCGAACACATTGTGTATAGCTCATTCGCGATATTAAAGTAGCTTTATAATTTTATGAAAATAGGAATCGGAGATTTGTAACGGTAAACGTGTAAATAAGGAAACATTTGTCCGTGAAATTCAGCTACGTATATTACGAAACGATTTTTAATTAAAAGTTTCAGAATGACCTCCAGGTTTTTATTTCGAACAGTAACTGCAAATTAAATTAAATTGTATTTTTGGTATAAAAACTTGTCTTTATTTATACGCTTGCCATTGGACGATAGATTATGTAAAATGGAAACAAGTTAAAACAGGTAAAAATTGTTCAACTGTATTTCGAAATTTTTTGGCTCTGAACACAGAACACTATTTTTATCGGTAGAAAGGTTGGTTTTGTAAAATTACAAAATTTAGAATGGAACAGAGTTGCTCGATCGTATCGCGAAATTTTGTTCTAGATATGCAAATCTATCGACGTTTTTACATTCAGGTGAATGAGAAAGTGGAAAAAACTTTAAAACGAATGAGAACACTTCGGTTACACGTGCAATGAAATTTCTTGCTTTATGTAATTATATTCTACCGCAATATCGTTTTTTTCAATAGTGCGTGAACGTTTTCATCATACGCATATTACAAATATCCCTTTTTTGCGCCATTGTCCGCTATTTACTTTATTCTCTGCTTTTATTTATTCTACGTTTTGTTGCTTAACGTACGTGAAAAATCACTGGTAAGCTCGAGTGATTATAATTAGTCGGTTAAATATTAAGAAACAATTTATTGCCAGTGATGCGAGTAACGAGTAATTGCTATCACAAAAAAGTGTATAACGTATCGTTATAACGATTCAATGAAGAATTTAATAAACTGCTAATTATACGGTAAAAGCTGGAATCTACAATTTGCTGTTTCTACAAAGTAATTGGATATTATCGTGTGGCAGATAAATTAATGATACGATAACGATATGTTATAGAGAAAAATGAGCATTAAAAGCTTCAACTTTTTACGATTATCTACGTTTGCCTTTGACAACTTTTGTGACAGCAATTGAATAATGGAAGCTGAATGACAGTTTGTCGGAATGATCAAAGTTCCTTTCAACTGAATTAACGGAGACCGCTGGAACGTTTTCAAAGCTTAATCCTCAATTACCTTGTAACATTCTCGGTTGAAGTTCAGAAAGCAACCTATGACATTTTAGTGTTCAAATAATTCAATGCTTTTCTAACTATATAAATTTGAAGAAAAAAGACTTTAATTTTTCATCATCGAAATAATAAAGATTCGAGTATTTATTTCTATATAATTTAAATCAAATTTTTAGAAATAAAATGAGACAAATTAAATAAAAATATAGCTACGACATATAAAAACTATTTTCCATTATTTACAGTTAAATTTCTATTTCTTTATCAACAAATACTTTGCTCGAAGGAATTCAATTCAGAGAATTTCATTACGAAACAACAATGCAATCGTTCGACTGTAATTCGCCAATTCTTCAAGACGCTACCTTTTATCTTCAACAAGAGAAGTAAAAGTAAAATCCATTAATTATTGCCTGTTCTTAATTACTGCATTCTGCAGCGTACTCTTAGAGGTATGCCGATAATTAGCCCGCAGTTTCGTCACCTCAATTAATCATGAATTAAACGATGACATTTCCGCAATGTAGATCGTGCGAGCCACGAAGACGATCGAAAGCGTAGCCAAAGGTTTTAATCAAGAAGTAATTAGTAGAAACCGCTACGTGAGTAACTGCCATACACGAGTGATCAAACGTGATTGGAAATTAATCTCGAATTAGAGAAATTAATTTCCCTTCTAATTCAGCTTTAAATGTCTCTTGATCGGCCACTTTGACATTCAATTACCAAACTCTATGATTTACACCGATATTTATATATCGGATGTCGCTATCATATTTATTGCTTTATTGTGATATAACTATATTTCAAAATGATCTCGAGTTTGTTGAATTATTTGACACCTTATATATGTATATGCGATTCTTTTAAATTTTAGCTTTAAATAAAATTGAAATTATTATTTTAGCTGAAATAAATTTCATTGGTGAAGATACATCTTCCAGGTACACTAACATAATATAGAGATTAGCTATGAGTTTGCTAACTCTTTTTAAAACTCGTTTTAAAATCTACCAAATATTTTAAGCAAACTAAAACACTAGTAACTCTCTATAAGGGAGCTAGCAAGGAAGTATGTAATAAAAAAATCTCAATTTTGAATTTTTAAATGAAACATAATTGCTTCGGTAAATGTCATCGTTAAAAAAATATTAATTTCGCGAGTATATTTAATTTATCCATGAAATTTAATATAAGTAAATTTTATTTTACATCGTGCACAAATATATTACGCTATCGCGTTAAGAACTGATCTTTAAATCTTTCTTCAATGTTCCAGAATCATTAAGCGTTACGAAAAACAAATATACTCAGTCGCTAAGTACTTTCCATACATCAACCGATAATGATATTAATATTCTCCTACATACATCATCTAAAACCAGGCTAACGATTCGATGACTCAATTTCATCTACTCTCCCCTACATTATCAATGTCCAACGCAACAAGTGACATATGACGTCCAAGTAATTGAAATTCCACTTTCACATACTCTAAAACTTTCTCTGTTAATTAATATCCTGACGAATATTTCAAGTTCATCGTAACCAGCGTATGATCCACACATCGATCCTATTTTAAGGAGGATCGAGCCGTGGCGAACCCGACGTTAAGTCGTCGAAGAATGCAGTTTAGTTCCATAAAAGGATGCTGGGCTGCCAACGCATGTCAGGCTAGTCTGGCAGGTACACGCAGGTACTCACGACCTTTCGAACTGACAGCTTTCGGTTCTCAACGGTTAAAACGATACAAACCGGGTCATCGAGCGACTTCCGCAATACGAATAATTATATGCGATGGGCGAGCATAATTAGGCCTTCGAGGTATTTTCGCGTAATAAATTTAGAATTCTATTTTACACATAATTTTTATAATCTTGTAAGTTACGAGTTAATAATGGAGCAAAAAGGATTAACAAATACTTTTTAAATGAAACGCTTCTAAATACTTTTGAAAGTTTTTCCTGCGCTTAAGCACTTAATTTTCTTTGAAAAATCTTCTTCATATTATATACCATTGGCAGTTTTATATTAATTTTGCGAGCAAAATATACTTCATCTTCAAAATAATTGAAATCACTCTATCGTTTTTCCATCTGGTAAATACTATTCCAGATATTCCAAGTGTTTGAAGAATAAATTTTCCATTATGTGCGAAAATTGTATATGCTGTGAAATTTCACTGTGGATTCTGTTTATCACATTCTTCGATATTTCAACCCTTCGATCATACGAGCTTTCGTTTCAAGCTGTATTTCCCTGTACGGAAAACAAAATGTCAAATAATATGATTGCTCTTTTGATTAAAAACAAACAAAAAAGGGTATAAAATATTCGAGATAAATTCGCCAATAATTGTATGAACAGTTTTTATTCGAAAATATAAAGGCATTTTTAAAACGAAATGAACTGTTGGTCGACTGGAACATCATTCCAGGTATTTGTTACATCTCGAAATTAGCATTGTTGGAAGCGGAAATGAAGTCGATGGAATTGTTAATGTTATTTGATTGTTTGAGCGGTAGCGTGAAATTAATGGTTTCGTGTAATTACATTTGAGATCTTTGTGCCGTGAACCATAGTGCGCTTATGACATCATTGCGATGGAATATTCCTTACGGGGATTCACGTTAAACCCCTTGGTAAGTGGGACTCTAACTTGACGGAGATAAGTGTAATTGGTGTAATTTAAGGTGCACGCTTAAAACGTTTCTCTCCTTTGTTATGCCAGGTCAGTTTGTGGCTATACTTCCAACGAGGTCCCTCGTGATTCCTACGTTTACGTTAATTAAAAACAAGATATTATCTTAACAAGATCTTTGGTGGTTCATTGACATCGTTTGAGAATTTCGAGAAAGGAATGAAGATTATCACGTGATAAAAAGTTGTCAAGTATTGTTTAAAAGTATCTTATTAATTAATACGATTTAACGTGATATTCGGTTAATTAACAATCTTGACATACCCTGCGTCGTTCGTTTTTTAATAAAAAGAACAAATTACGGATTTTAAAACGCGTGGATATATTTTTGCGTTAGAAATACTTTACAATGATCAAGTTTTGCGCGTATGAAGAGCTAACAAACGAGAATACATACACATGAGAAAATTGGAAAATAGCTGTACACGCAAGTAACATGCAAAAGAATCCAATTTTTGAAATAATTCTTTAAACTTGCTTCACGCGCACAAGCACGTGAAAAGAGAAAAAATATCGAGTTTTGTCGCTCTATAGGTGGAATTTTATTTCTGACCTTTGGAGCTCCTCGCTTTGATATGAAATGTAGAAATCAATAATCGCAATGGACAGATTGCTTCGTATCGATACGACGATATAGCAGCGAAACGCAGTAGTATAATAGTAGCAGGCAGATTGGCCAACTCTATGTATTTATAAAAAATCTAAATACGTAAAAATATATAAAATTTCCAAAGTACAATTTTTGTTATAACGTTCAGAGACCGAGAGAAATCTCTGCTTAGCAGAGATTCTACTCCTTTATTTGTTTATAAAAATATGAATTCCACAAGATTTGAGAATTTGATTTCGAACAGACGAATAAAGCAAGATTTAAAAAATATATGTGTTAACTTAGCTAACAATAAAAATTAAAGAGTATAATAAATACGTTATCTTCGATTCAGATGATACGTAAAGGAAAAAAAAAACAAGAATCTACAGCAACATCCCACTTTCCACGCACAAAGAATTACAATCAGAAACTGCAAGCTTCAATCAACTTCAGGTTCTGCACAAACTACATAGCAGTGACGCGACAGACGAAAGTTCGTCAGTTCCATTAACGGCGTGGCGCGTGTTCCGGCGTTGGCGGAGCATTAACCCGAAATAATCCCAGCGAATCACGTCGATCGGACGATGTAATTCGATTAAAATCCGCCCCATAGCGAGCGGCCCCCTATGCAACATCATTGTATCTTCATAATGCAGCCTTTGTTAGCGAGCATACCTGTACCGACACGGATGCACCTGCGCAAACATTTTCACGCGAGTCCTCGTGATAGCATCCACGACTGAGTCCGTGCTCTTGTGTTTCAAACGCACGCTCTTATGCATACTAATGTTTACGATCAAATCAAATCAATCAAAAATCGAGCAAAATAATTTCATCAATTTATAGTAACAAATAGGGAAATGCTACTGAAATATAGTATGTGACTTAATAATAAATTAGTGAGTAAAAAGTATGTTTGCTATCTTGTTGAATTAACTGATCATAAGGTCAAGAATCATGATTATGAACTTGACCATTTACCAATAACATATCGAGTCAAGTAACTGATGTAGTTAATACGTCAGTGTATCGAGTTTGAAGAAACTAATAATCAATGGAAAATAAAATCAACGATAATATTTAATAGGAAGACTAAAGAGAAAACACCCCATTGACCTCCCTAAAGAAATAAAATGGTCAAACTCCAAGATGGTATCCCGCTAGGGGTAGCCATCCACATGTTATTTAGTAATTAAGTTAGAAAAATTTTCCAAATGTCCAGCTGGACAAATCGTAAAGTACAAATTAAATAATACAAAAAAAAAATATTTAATACTATAGGCTAACGATAATATTTTAAGACTTTTACAAGCCGGATTGTCACGCTTAATAATATTAATCGTCGCAAGGCTGTTCAAGGCTTTCAGGTGGAAACCGTATCCAAACGGAATTTCTTTCCCACGTTTTGCAGCTAGTTTCTTCAAGGTCTAAAAGCACGCAATGAAAACTTTTTTTGTCAGACCTTAAAGAAGCTACCTGCGATGTTAACGAAAGGTCAGGAAGAAATTCCAGTCGGACACGTCTTGTACCCGAAAGCCTCGCACTGCGTTCCGCACAACCATTCAATGACCATTCAACTTATGCTAAATATCCAAAAGGTATCCTAAAATCCTAATGCTTATAACCATCAGCATATACGTATATACGGATGAACGTGCACATGACGATGTATCGTTCGCTTGTATTATTGCTACATCGTTCTAACCGTTGTAGATTGCAACGTGTTATTCCAAACACGAGGTCGTCTTCCCCAACATTCCCATTAGGGGGACCACGGCCACGTCCTCCCAACGACCATTGTGCGATGGCTCCTGGACAATCTCCGTGCGAAGGATGAAATTATTCGCTGGTCCATGGCGGCTGGTATGCGTCCAGGAAAATGGTTTAATCCCTGGAAGGGTCCTGTGAGCAAACACGCAGTGCTTCGAAAAATCCTGCTTGTTGGAATTTTCTGTGTCTTTAGACGTTGAGTCGCGTGGGTTAAGTATGCAAGAAAGTCGTCTTTCTTTACGTTCGTTTCGCTAATCTCGCTTGATAAATGAAATTTTAATGGAGTTGTTTGATTCTGGGAAAATTAAACGAAGTTGGTAGATAAAGAACAGAGACAAAAATACGTCATGTTTTTTTTACGGTAGTAAGTAAATTGCGAATATTTAGGTAGATATGTTAATCATTTGTCTCTTTGCAATTTGTAATTTTAGTTGCAGAGATAATAGTTTTGCCAATGTTACGAAGCTTAAATTGGTGTCTCTCGTGTATTAAAATTAATTTATCTATGTCAAAGAAGCTTGTTATACGGTACATGATGTAGGAGTATAATGAAACTTGTATTGACAGCAGCATATTGCATCAATGTTTCCCTGAACCTCTTGCAGTCCTTGCGAGCTCAATATGTCTACTCTTCAGAATATTACCAATTTCGGATAATATATTAAAAGAGACGTTCCATCGTAATACAGTCTCAAGTTTACATGCAACGCTTTGCAATATTTTGTTGTACTTCGTACCAGTAATAAGATACTGAATGAAACATTGAAATAAGCGTGAACTATGCTCTAATACAAAATGCGTGCATTGTGCAAAATATACAGCATAAAAATCGATTTTTGTAATCGTTACAGTAACGGAATATATTCAATTATTTTCAATATTGTCTGTCGAGATGAAACCAATCTTCTTAAGGGATAATCAAAATTTTTCCTACTCGTTATGAAACAAAAGTATTATATTAGAAATTGATATTGAAAAATGATCATCATGTTGGATGAAGAAAAACCAGCGATTTATTTAAATGATATTCTAGTCCGTAAATGAATATTCCAAAGTCAATTTACAAGTAGAACTTTTCATCAACGTAGATTCATCCATGTATTATCTCTTTCTTTTTATTTCGTTTCATACTTTTCGTTAAAATTTTCGCTATAGTCTATAGATATAGCTCCGAATTATAGTTGCTAGTTGAACTGCACCAGAATTCAATCGAGGAAATTTAATTAAACGTCGAAACGAATGTAAAGGGTAGGAAAGGCAGAAAACGATAGTTCATTTTTCGTAATAAATGGAAGCAGAATATTGGAGAAATATTAGGTTGTTCTTGAAAATTACGACGAACAGTATAAATTATTCCATGGGCAGAATTAAAAATATGAATATTAACGAATTAAGCGAAGTGGGTTTGAAGGGAAGTCTTCTTTTTTGCTCCGTGTCCTGAATTTTGATTTATTAGGTCTCGAGTATATTTGCAAAGAATTCTTTCCAACTGGAAAAATAATGCGATGAAATTATACGAGAAAATAGAAAATTTTATGTTTAATTACTTTGTGTCTTCGCTATTCTAACATAAATTTTGAAAATAGACACTCTTGTATGTGAGTGTTAATTTAACGCGTTCTTATCAAAAGAACCAACATTAGCGATTTATAGAACTCTATAAAATTAGACGAACGAGGTCATCTGAGAGATACCAGACGTTTTCTTCAAATAGCTCTATTTTATTAACAGAATGGAAGTCTCACAACAAACGATTCGAACAAATAATTAAACTTTGGTACTTTATCACAGCCTATTTACATTTGGACTACTCGTGTTCTACTTCACTCTTCGTGTATTTAGCTGTGATTAATAATAGAACTTATTCGGTATTTAGCAACAAACATTCGATGATTACTCTTCGATGATACTCTTTTAATTCGAAGTTTATTTAATCGTCGTTACTTAGTAAGTATATTAAATCTAAATTACTAAAAGATACAAAAAATTATAATTTAAAGGTAAAATTAAGTAGACAGACAGAGGGGGTATAAACAACTCTTAAAACCCACGAAAACATTTTTGATAGAATAAAATATACAAGACGTGTGCTCTACATCCGTACGGTGCAGGACCGTAATTCATCGCTTATTGTATGCCTAAGATATGCTGTATACTAACTTTTTATTAAATACGTATATATTCGCAACGAATATTTTATAATTTCTACATAGATTGATTTTCACATCGATTGGAAATTTTACGACGATCGTAACAATCGAGTTTCATAACAGCGTGAAAAAAATTTCAAAATGTTTCATACAGCGCATACGATATGCACATCAAAGTTTTCTATGATAACTGTTCAAATATTTCACGAACCAAAGTATCGTCTATGCACGAGCCGGAAATATATTCAAAGCGACTCAAAACGTTTCACAGAGTACACCGCTGCTCATAAAACGTTGCGTGGATGACGAACTAAATATTAGGATCGAAAGGTTTAATAAACCGATCCATTTAATGGACTACGCACCTGACTAAGTCCATGCAAAACGTTCAACACCGATGGAATTTAATATCCGCGAGGAGGCAGCCACTGAAATTCCACATCGATGAGAACGGCCATATTTTCGAATTGATCTACATTCCGATCGCTCTCTGAACAAATATTTATGCGACCAGAATACGTATATAGACTGTACGATACGCGTCTACTGGTGGAAAAGGTGTTTCGGCGGCTCTTTCCATTCCTAACGTTACGTACTCTCGTATATCTCGAATCTAAAGCGTGGGTCGATCCTAAGCCAATATTTTGACACGGGACCACCGTCATCTTTTCTTCGAGAGCTTGTACATTGACTAGGATTCAGTCATCTAGTGGTTTATGACATTAACATAAGTAGAGTGTATATAACGAACGACATGCACGTGAGATGAGAAAAGGGGATAACGGAGTGGTAAGTGAGTAAGTTGTATAACAACGTTTTGGATAATTACTAGACTGCGGATTTTTATGCGTTTATGAGAAATTATGAAAGCATAAAATTACACAAAATGCACATGATACAAAAAAATATATATATGAAATATACAAAGTGTAGTGCTTTGTGTAACATTGGGTTGACAACTAAGTGATTGCGGATTTTATCATTAGGCGGTATTGACAAAATCCGCAATCACTTAATTGCCAATACGTAGTGGATAACACAATTTTCTACCGAGGTTCTATTTTCTTCGTTATATTCTCAACGACGCGAATCTGCATACAAATGAGCAATCTAGTGATTATAGCAGAACTTCGTTTAACTAAATTTGTTAGGGAATGAACAATTTATACGTATAATTGGACTTCGTAGATTTTCCTTACTACGTACTTATTATTTTTCGTTCGTGTAAGAGGAGTTCTCGTTGAGACAAGTGAATTCAATCAGTAAAAATTCATTAATAAATAATCGGATATTAATTGGTATTTCGTTCCACTAAATGGAATCCAGATAAATGGAGTTCTACCGTATATTATGTAGAAGATGACATATGTCATGGATTTCAATGATCTTGATATATGTTACAATGTCGATACTGTCGATACACGGATGCACATTAATGACAACTCAACGTATGGGTAGGATATCTTGTAACTGGTAATAAAGCGGAAACGCGATGATTCTACGTGATAAAATAAATTGAGGATGTAGAGAAGAATTCTTTACTACGAGCTTTTGCTTTTCGAGAAAATTAGCTTTAGATATTTGTTCGATCTAATTTCGTTCGATTTTTATTCCTGCAATTATAAGATTAACTGCGTCTTTCGAAGAAATAAGAAATATCGGATGATGTTTAAAACAAAGATTTATTCAGTGTTTAATGAAATTGATTATCAGGATACGCTAGAGTGTGTACGTAAAAATTGTCATCGATACAAAGAACAGAATGAGAAACATTTTCGACAGTTTATAAGCTAACAAACTTCACTGCATAGTGTCAATATATTTTACAGTGTATTCTGTTTTATCTAATGCAATAAATATAAGCAAAGATAGTGATAGTGGTGATAGTGAAAGATAGAGCCTCGTATAAAAAATGTCTGTTCTACATTTTCAATTTATTTTGTCATCGCGTGGAATCATTCTCCTGCTGGATTCTCTTATACGATTGAACGACGCAACATTATTAGTGAAATTTTGCAAATCAGCAGAGATAGTAAATTTCTTTGAACGAGAATAACAAGCTTGACGATAAAGAACATGGAATTTCAGAAGTTATTTTATAAATTAAAAATTAGTTGGTTCTTCGATATGAAATTAAAAAATTGTACAAGAGAAGTCTATAACCTACAATTTGTATCTTGTCAATTTGCTAATATCATCGTAAATTATTCCGCAATTGGAAGCCGATTGCATCTACCTGCCGTTAGTCGCAAGGCATTCTGTGCATTGAATCGATCCAATTATTTAGACAAATTGAAACAAAATCTCGTTATTTCTTCGACATGCCATATATATTGTTAAGAAACGAGTTTGTCGTATGTTTTTCTTACTTTTATCTTGGCTCGATTTCATCGGCGGAATTATTTAGCGACTGTCTTCCATATGCAAATGCGTCTACGGCACGGTCGTCAGATTTTGTATTTTCCTTCTCGCGGAAAAATAAATCTCGGGACTTTACGAGGATAGAGAACCATAAATACGAGACGGAGACTCGGCTAAAACTAGACCAAACAACCGTGCCCCTAGTTATTTGTTCGGCTGGCTTTATATGGTAAATCACGCGAGGCTTTACTTTCGCGCGTTGTCCCCCGTTTTATGGATCATCTTTTCTCTCTATTTCAAGCAATATAATACAGCTATCTGAAAGATTTTTGCTTCCGTGAAAACGTCAGAGAAACAGGTTTATTTGTTTATCGTCCACTGGCATACATATTTACAAATTTTACATTGTCAGCTTTTTACTACATACGAGTATATGTAGTAGTATGTATTTACGTAAAATGGTACGAATTTTAAAAAAGGTACTTTGCTTTTGACATCTTACGTATATTTTATTATTGTAGGTTTCTGCATAATCGTACTCGCCTTAAATGCACAAACATTCTCAATCTAGTTACTACCGTCGTATAAGAGCGGAATGAGAGAATTTGATTAAAATTTTTGTTGAAAATGACAACGTGAGTTCGTGCTCGCCATCCATATGCAGATGCGTTATTTACAATAAATAATAACTACAAGATTGTTTTAGATACAATCGATAGATTTAATCGATAGGTTTAAAATATTTATTTTTTTTATCCCTAGTCCATGTAAGAACGTGCAATAAAAGTTTTTCAGCTCAGAACGGTGTGATAGACTTAGCCAAAGAATAAAATAATAGCTATTGTGATTCTACCTGTGAATATAGAAATAACAACAATTTTAAAATTATTTCCTGATTGAATTTCTATTCTTCAACCACAAAGATGAAACCAATAAAAAGATCGTTACATAATATCGTCAAAATTTTATTTCAAGATACTACACAACCTAGAAACTGGTATAAAATCTCGCGGTGGCTCGATATACGAGAATAATTGTTCAACTATCGTGCGAATCAATAAACAAGTAAATTCTAACAGTACCAACAATTTCATTTCCGGAAACGAGAAATCAGAATAAAATATCGAACAGGTGTTCAAGAAATATCTACATCGAAATACCAGTACTCTAGAACAATTATCTAATTATCTCGCCAATAAGAAACATAAACCTTTCGATGTTACAAAAAAAAATTGTCTATCGTTTCGAAAATCAAAGCTGATAGAAGCTGCAAGAAACAATTCTACAAGCCGCGGTTGTTTGGTCAATTCCACGGATATTTATTTTGAAATGCCCAGGCATGAAAGCAATTATTCGAGTATGTTACACGTAAATTCCAAAGATGTCCACTCGAATAACCTCGACAAGTGAAACTACGAAAGGAACTTACGGATGCTCGAGAAACACCAACAACGCAACGATGCGAAAAACGAGCGCGCGAGTAGCGTAACAAGTGCAAGCTAATTATTTCACGCTGTCGGCGAAAAGCGCATCGTCGGCGCGGTTCTCGAGCGCGGCACACCGGCGATAAGGCGGGTTCGCACCAGGGCGGCGCGCGATAAGCGCGCGGATTACACGCTGGATATTACGCGACGAATATTTTACCGCCGCTTTCCCGCTCGATTTCGTATGCAAAACGCTGGTTGTCCCCCGCTGTTAGAGCCGTTTGCTCGACCCATGGCAGCTCGTAGCACAGGCAGGCTCGTCGTGACTCAGTTTCCGAAGTGTATTTGATCGAGAGGGCACACGTGCCGGATCTGGGGCTGCACAATGCTCCCGTGTCGACCGAGAAACTCGTTCAAAACCGTCCACGAGCTCGACGAACACGCGTTATTTCACCCTCCCTATAATAGGTGCAATTTCCCGTGTACAAAATACACGTGCGCGGTTTCATAAGGGGCTGCAAGAGTTTTCGCGACAAGGAGCCTGAATAAATTTGAGGGATGTAAATATTGACGCGCTCGTGCCACTGTTTTAGTCCTGTCTCTCGTCAGCTGTGCGAAAAATTTGGCATTGTGGAACGGGGTTAAAGAAACGTCTGTGAGGATGATGAATACGGAATTGGTGGTGAGAATTGGGAAAGTTCGACGAGCAATTGGAAGAAATACAGCGATTCGTGGATTAGACAGTTTGATGTACCCAGTTTCCTGCGTGTTTTCTTGAAGGCGTGACAAGTGTGGAATTTGGAGATGATCCGACTTTGATTTGAAATTAAAATGTAAAACGTTTGCAGGGGATACTTACAGGAGTGTAATGGATCGGGGAAATTTTACTTTCATATTTTTATTTATCGTAAAGCTGATCTAGCCGATAGATAAACAATTGTGACGTTTTTCAAATTTCTATAAGAGATTATTAATAATGTACAAATTTTTTAAACACGTTTAAATACGTAATATAGAAATATTGCGAATCTTCAAAAAAGAAAGTTAAATTTTTCCAGGGATCAAGTTATTGAGATCGGAGAGAGATAATTTGTTTACCGTGTATCTCTTCTTCTATCCTTCAAATGTAATTATTTAAAACATATTCGTAGATATTAAACGAGACACGTGACGTTGAAAAGTATTTTTGATATCTTTTAGATTCGTACACGAACTGAACGAAATTTTATTTTCCTTAACCTTCTCTAAATTCATCAGTTACTTTTCCTTTACAAGCGACAATCAGCAACCGATTAAAACCGACAAATCGATCTAACATCGTCAAAATCCAATCTTCATCTACATCAGCCAGAAATTCTTTAATCAATTTTTAATTAATCATACTTTAAGTAATTCTTCTATATACAATTACCCTACCTCCACAAATAAACCAACAAATTACCTTGATACGCGTATTCCACGCTAAAACCACCCCTAAGTCACATCGTTAAAGCACCATAATCTCATCGAATATCCGGTATCAATATGGAAAGAAGGAAAACGAGAAGATCCCTTCGCTGCAGCCAATCCCAGGAGCCAATCGAGGGATCTTTAAACGACGTCTCATCCCAGAGTCACCCCCGTGCTCGCTAGGGTAGCGACACGAGACGCGTTTTCCTGGTAGCCGAGCGTGAGCCCGTAAAAATCTTCCCTTTTAATCTGCTTTTCGGTCCACAGCGACATCGACATCGACAAAGCTGGCCCGATGACGAAGAGCTGAGAGAGCTTGCGCACAAAGCAGGCCGCGTCGGTATCGTAATACCACAAAAGCCACAGCCAGCTCGCGATAAGTAGCCTCATACCGATACAGATTCGTCGAGGCGTGTTTAACTACAGGGAGGGTTAAAATCGCTTTGCGACACGTGCTCGTTCACGGGGCAGAGCATCGTCGCGAAACACAGCCCCTTTCGCCTTCGACTTCACCGGGCTGTTCGACCATTTTCGTTGTCATCGTGCGTCGTCTGAACGATCGGTCCTCCCCGTAATTAACGTCCCCTTCCCCATCCCTCCTTCAGCTTCCCGACAACCTCTAATTACGCTCTTCCGCGACGAGAGAGCCTTGGATAGAAGACTGATTAGAAATTGAGCCCCGAGAGCTTTTCCACCTCTTTCTTTGATAAGAGCTCGGCCTAGCCACTTTCAACGCTTTACGATGGAAACTTTTTAGCATTTATTCGTCGTTATATACTTTGGTTTCTTTTTCCAAGGGTTCGGCGAGGTGAAAGGTTCCCAGAGACGATTGAGAAGAAGATCGATGTTAATTTTCGCTGGCTATATTGATTTTCCGAGATCGTGGAATCGAATGCTTTTTCTCATAAGGGTTAAACTACTTTTAGGTACTCTATGTTGTTCTTATTTATCTGCTTTCGTTTTATATATATCTTATTTGTTTCTTTGGTTTTAATTCTTCAATTTCGCCGCTATTTAAATTTTGTATACGTATAAGAAAAATGTAGCAGATTATTTGGGAGTAACGTAAAATCTAATCAACGTATATTACACAATTTCCATCCCTTGTAGTTTCAAGTTTGAAATATCGATTTTATAGCTATGTGAAAGTAACTCTTTGTGAAACTTTTAATAGAAACTCTTTGATACAATATACTTAAAACTGTGAAAAAATAAGAACATCGTACTTATTATACAGAAATATCGCAAGCATATTCGATCTTTTTTAGTAAAACAAAAATCGCATATCACGTCCAAAGATATAATATATAACGTCGTGTATAAACTCGAAGACTTCGATAAACTTTAAACTATTCGATGGAATACCACGTAAAAGAACAAAATCTGCGTGTCCAATGAACCGTGCAAACGCACATTACTATGCCACTTCAGATAGCACTTTCTAGCATCTCATCCTACACACTTAAACACGTTTATACAACGCTATTCGCGAGTGTCACTATGTCACTATTACTTTTGCATCCGCTACTCGGGCGCCGATACACGTTCGATATACAAGGTGTCTCAAGTTTTTCTGAAAATATGATACCAGACGAGGGCTAAATCCTGATGATTTTTCGCTAAAATTTTCTACAAGTGAAAGTAAAACGACGCGATATCTAATGCCCTTTCCCACCTGTCTCAGTATCATTGATATTAACGCTATAACTATCAACCTGTAATGTATATTTAAATATATTAATCGCATCGGTTATAATTCAAACTATACTACGAACATAAATAACATAGAAACCATTTGTCTGTTCCAATAAAAATTAATATTAATTCTTATCACAAGCATTTGTATATTTTTAGTAAGTGTAAAAATAAAAATATCTGAAGCTATCTTTTGGCTAGGTATACTCTTCCATATTTCGTACAATATGAATGAAACGAAAGCAAAAGAATATTATATATTTCTATCTTTTACCTGTTTCTCTTAATCGTTCCCTTTCCTATTTCTGTATTAGGTTGTCCGAAAAGTTTCTTTCGTCTCATAAGGTGATAATAGATGAACAACAATTTCTGTATTATATTATTTTATTGAATTACGTATGATCCATTTCGTTCTATTTCTATCATGTTCGTGCATAATTCAACAAACTAATATAAAACAAAAAGCATTGTGCGTCTATTATTTCCTTATAAGACGAAAGAATCTTTTCGGACAACCTAATATTTCTATTTTATTCGTCTTCTGGTATTTGATTTTTCAACTTTCAAAACACGATTTATCCTCGTGTTAGTCGAATCGCTGTATCAAACGAAAAATTCATCCAGTCCATTGAAATTTATATTCACTTTATCGTTACGATAACCTTTGAACGAATCGTTAAAATCGTCAATTTCTCTCCTAATAAAGTACAAACTTACGTTTATGTGAAATTTGTTTCTCATTTTCATTCACAGAGTACTGCTATCATACTGTGGAAACAGATTAGCTACAAGGACACCCTGTAGATATATAAATTTATTTCACCGTCTTCGCATCCGTCTTCGAGCCCGAGTCCCGTTACGGCGATAGTTTCAAGTGGGCTCTCGCAGAAGAGTGTACACGAGTGTCTGCAAGTCTGTAATCCAATTACAAGCAGGCTCGTAAGCTGCTTCGTGTAGTCCGAGAATCGTATAAGTGCTGTTTGCGCGTAACGTTGAAGCTAACGCATCGATTGAATGAGAGAGGGAGAGAGAGAGAGAGAGAGGGCGACGAATAATAGGATCGAACTAATCACTTGTAAAGTCGTCCGGAGAGGATTTGTCGTGCTTGGCGATTTTTTTCGTGATTCAAGCGCCGTAAAATCCACCATCCAGCGAAAACCAATCGAACGTCTGGATTACGCGTACGCTCGATTAATTTAAATACCGCAAAAGTGATCCACGTTTTATACTAAATCGCGTACGCTGAGTATATATGTATAAAATAAGCAAACAGATCGGTAGAGAAAAAGATTTCATTCTGATTCGCGTGATATGTCATTTTCGTCGTTGCATAAAGATAGATATTCCGCATTTGCAAAGATATTTTCGTTTTTAACGAGAGAAACTGAAAAGCGTATTTTTCAGTCGAACGTTTTGCGTGAATTGTTTCGTTAAAGACGGGTATGTTTGTCATATCGGCAGTGACCAGAAGCATAATTTTGAAAATAAATTGCCGTACGCGTTATTCTTTAATAAATTTATATACGACCAGCCCCTTATGAATTCATAAAATATTCAAAATCACGAGCAGATTATTAAAATCGAGAATTATTTTCATAAACGATAAATATTATTGCAATACTTGTTATTCGATATCAATAATAAACGATACATAGCACGTGGTATTATTTCCATAAACTGTAAAAGGTAAAATACTCGTTATAGCACGTAGTAAACGCAAGAAAATTGATGTTCTACCTTTTTCATAAAAATATCTAAATATTTGAAAGAAAACTATCTATTTACGTCTTACTTTCTTTTCACCACCTAGTCATTACGCATCTTGCACCTTTCCTCGCACTTCTTTTCTTCGATTAACGTTAACACCGATTACCAATCCTATGTAAAATAATGACATTGCAATGCGCAAGCGTAACGTATAATCAATGTGCGTGGAAAATAATAGCTCGGAATAATGTACAGTAAATAGTAGAACATACAAATAATAAACAGAGCTTCCTTGTAAGTATGTTCTAAAATCCTCGTATCAATATCTCCATTAATTTAAAAGACACAATGCAGTAAATGATACAAAGAGAGACTTTGATACACTCGTTTCTCCTCCATTGCCATAAATTCCAGCCAACAGGCTCACGAGCGCGCACGCGATAATTCAATTCCACAGAAATCGAACAACGATTCACTTTGATAATTACAGACGTTACGAAAGAGCACGTCGAATATGACAGGGGAATGGAAGGTAACGAGTCGAAAGGCTGTTCGTCAAAATGTAGCTACACCAGGGGGCAAGCTATATTTCACGTAAAGATGCGTTTCTGACAGAATTAATTAGAGCGGGACTGCACGCTGCGTACTTTGGAAAAAAAAGTAGCGAACGAAAACGAAAGAAGCAGAGAGAGGGAGGTGGAAGAATTGGAATTCCTGGTCGGAGGGTGGCGGACGTTCGAGCGACCATGGGGGGTGCTTTTCAGTCGCAGCACGACGAAACAAAAGCCCAAGCCATCGGCGAGGACTGATTAATGAGAGACGTGCGTGCAGAGAACGACGACAATTATGCGACTCGGGATACAAACTGCCCACGCGTCGTTTCATTGTCAATGGAGGAGCGTGTGTATTCTCTCCTCTCTCTTTTTCTATCTTTTAACTCTCTCATACTCATTTTTCAAGGAGAAAATAATCGTGAGACTGGCATCCATCGACGGTGGCCTGTCATTCATGAACACGCGTGACTAAACGAGACTTCCTCTGCTCGCTGCGATTTTTTAAACTCTCTGGAATGACGCATGGATTTCAGATTCTTTTATCGGCGATAAAATGTATAAAATATAGAAAATTCGTCCGTGGCTTTATCACGTAGTACGTGAATATTCGATCCTCATTTTTCGGAGGATAACGAGGAAGAAAGTAAAGACGTTCTTGACGAAGTAGATAAAGCTTGTAACGTTTTAATATCTCTAGGATTCCAGATTGTTGGGAATTCCTTGTGCTGTTACGATCGACGAAGAAAATGGAAACTATTGGAGTAAACGAAGAAAAGAGACGTTATAATTTCCTGGTGACGTATGGATGATGGTGTTCCAATAAATTATGTTTCGATAAAGTCTGATAGGTGTTTATGCCAAGCTTTGAAAATTTGCATTGGTCTAATATCAACAAGTAGAAAATTTGTATCGTGCGTTTATCTTCGATAAAATTATATCGTATGTGTTACAATATACCTACAAATATTAGCCGTATCTACGGTAATAAACATTGCTGACTGAATATCGTTTTGACTGTAATTTATGTAAATTTCGTGTCAGATTTCTATCGTGAGATATTAGAAACGTTTATAGCTCGGCGTAGTTATAAATCATATCAAGGGAAAATAACAAAAGGTACTGATCTATTTTTTAATCGTAATTATGGACATTATCTTCGATGGAAATTCTGCATATGAAGATCGTAAAAATCCATCGAAAAGAATAAAACCTCATGAACAAAATCGACCGTCCTTTCACTAGTAGCTATTTATGTTCAATTTCCCTTCACTCGTACAGTTGCATGTTTGAAATATCTATTACTCTCGGCAGAAGAATTAGTAAATTTCAATATTTGGCGATTTAAACGTTTCACTTGTCGTAGAGAATTGCTGTAAAATTGGAAATACAGAGATAGAACGAACTGCTACGCACAACACACATCTCCTGTCTTTAAAACCATAAATACGTTCTTTATAATCGATACAAATTTAATATTAATTCGCAAGTTTCGCGAGAGAAGAAGAAGATGCCATTCCACAAACAGACATTTTTTTAATAGAAAACACTGGCCACAGAGAGATGTCTACGTTTGAAATGTATTCCTCAAAGTTTTCTTATAATCCGGACGACCGTAGTAGCGAAACCCAGGCACAGGACAATGGCGTGTCTGCTATAATACCAGACAGAGAATAATTTAAATACGTGAAGCGGTATTCAGCCGGGACTCGAGGCTAGTTGCACCTTCTGTTCGCGGAAGGAGGAGAATCCGAGATTATACGGAATAGAGGGATGCTATCATCGAGAATTTCGGCCGGTGGAATGGACGTAGCTCGCTAGAATTTACATAATTCAATTCCCATCCGACGGAAGCTCGAATTGACGATCTTATCGCGTAGCTTCTCAACCGAAGCTCGCCTTAAAGTGGCTGTCTAAGAATTATGTATCTATTCGTCTATCGAGCCAGCCGATTTCTCGTGAGAAGCTAACGTCCAGGCTTATGGCAACGTAATTTTCAACGAACCTGAAATTGTTTACTATAAGCTATCATGTTGTATAATTTCTTCGAAGAAATCAAATTTCCATTGGAATAGAAAATGAAAGTCGTCGTCGAAACCGTGACTAACAACAATAACAAACGATTTTTTGAAGAAGATTATCGTTCCTACTGTATCAAAGCACGACCATGTTGTAATATTAAGAATAATAGTAACAAAGAAAAATCACCTGACAAAGGAGCGCGTCATCGTTGATCGCAGAAGACAGATCATGAATAGATAACAATTCAGCATAAGAACCACCTTGAGAGACAATTTATAGGACAATGAATCGATGCAAAACCTACTGCACTATCTGAAACATATCGAACTTTACAACAAATTGTAAACTTCGCCCTTGAGTCACAAAAATCTTAAAAAAAAGAAAATAATAAAAATGGTCCCTGTAACGTTCAAGAATCAAAATAAAGAAAAAAGTTCCAGTAAATCGCATGATTTTTCATAAAAAATAATAAAGAAGAAATTTTCTTGTTACCAACGTTATATCGTTTTCTTCTTAATTCGCATTTTATTGAAATTTTGTTATATTACAATTGATAATATTCTTATTACCGACATGATCAATTTTTATGATTGAGATTGTTTTATTTTATTTTATTAATCGAGCTCGTACAAGGTAAAACGATTGTGCGATTATATGATAAGTAGGATGAAATTATGGTACAACAAATTGCTTGATTGGAACGTTCGTCGAGGGTTAATCATAATAAGAGACTCATTTTCGAATTATGCTATTTGCACGTCTCTATACGAAGTGTATCTTCTGCTCCGCTATTTCTACAACGATCAAAAGAATTTATTCAACAGGAGATAAAAGATGTAATAAATAAAAATGACAGGAATTTCTTATTTTTAATTTTGCCTTCCGCGCGACCAGGAATGCCGTGGACGTTGAACGATAAGTAATAAAATGCAATAAAGGAGTTTATTTCGTGCACGATACAATACAGTGCGTTACCGATCTCCGCGTGGCCACGAGCCAAATAATCAGAGCGTGACAGTTAAAACAGAAAGAAGATTAGAAGTACGTGAGTACAGGTGTCAGCACGAAACAAGCGCCAATAACCGGATACCAATAAAATAAATGTTCAATATTCCAAAATTAAAATTGGTCAGGAAATATATCAATACCATCTAATGACAAAATCTGCAATCACTTAATTGCCAGCGCAATAGAAACGTATTGAACTTTCAAATTTGAAAACTGGATAAGAAATTTCGTATACTTTTTTAATAACAACGTAAATCTTACCTTGAAATTTATTAGCATCGCATAAATTTTCAATGAGGAATGATTGTACTATTGTACGATCTGCATAGAAATTCTATTGGGTTGTCCGGAAAGTCGGTACGTAACGAAATTCAAGAAAAGTTTAAAAGCAATCTATACTTTCAAAGAATTAGCATTTTATTGAATGATGTATGTGCCATTTCTGTCGTGACATTTTACTATCTATCGTGAGCTTCGCGAGTTCTCCTTTAAAACACTCCTTTGGTAATAAATTATACGAAGTAGTTTCCTAGTTTAGACTCTACCAACCGCAATTTTCTCAATTCAAAAATTTGTATCCTTATTTCCTTGAACCTTTCACTTTGTCATTTATTACAATTCAACATTCGTTTACTCTTATTAAATATTTAAAACTAAATATATTTTTTATGCTGACATTTCTACACAAATTTTCACACTCGGAAATGGAACAATCAACACGGCCAAAAAGTGATAATCGCGCCAGATAACAACAGGTAGAAATTAGATCGTGCAATTGTCGTATGATAAATGTAGAATGGAAACATTACGGACAGGGAGCTGTCAGCATATCGCAGGTAATATATCTCATGCAAGATAAAATGCAAACTTTTCATGGTATATCTACGTCGTCATCCTACTCTAATCTAACGTAGATATCATCGCTTAAGGAGAAATTATCCCAGAAACGCGAAGAGATACTCTTTAATCAGAAGAGGAAAAAATGGGTATAGGAAATGCGTTTAGTTCCTTGTTTGTCAAAGGATAAATCGTTTGAAACGATCAAATTCGTGCAAAATTGTAAAATGTAATAATAATTTTGAATGAAAAAAATAATATCTTTTATCCAGAAGAAAAAGGAAATATATTTTTTTTAAAAGCTTGTTACATTATAATTATGATTAAATATTATTTAATTGATTATATCTGGATAAACGTTTAATTAAAAAACGATCAATCCATTCAGTCGTTATAAGGATATTCAAACAAACGCGTTTCGAGCTAAGTGTTTTACAAATTTCGATACAGATATTTTATTCAATTATACTCGTATATAGCTTATTAAGACATTTTGATCCTGATATCCTATCAATTTCTGTACAATTCACATTGCCAAATGAAAGAAAGGAGAAAAAAGAATCGTAGGATACCAATTAACAACCAGCAGAAAATTCAGCGGCATTACACACGCGTTATCTGGTGGCCAAGCACTCGTACGGTGTATTTAAGCGAAAAATAAAATGTTCTAACAATTTCGCAGAGAAATGACGAAACGATGAAGCAAAGGAAGGGAAACAGAGGGGAAAAAAGAAATGGTAGAGAAAAATTAAACTCCATGAAATGTGCGGGAAAAAATATAAAGTTACACGGTTGGTATACGCGCAGTCAGGTGTCCGGCGGCAGAAAAAGAAACAAGGGGAGAAAAAGAAAAGAAGAAAATAACATAGAAAGGAGGAAACAATGAGATAGAAAGACCCACCCTGGAATTAAAATGGCTGTATAAAATACAAGAAAAATAGCGGCGGCTTCGTGCAGAGTAAAAGTACTATCCTTTATATGCCATCCGAGTGTGACATCGGTTAAAGTACTTACATCTCCAGTTTCGTTCTGGTACTTCCTAACAGATATACATAGCCGTTCACACGCGCAAGAAGCATGTTGAGGCGAGTTGTACACCGAGTACCGTTCATCTTCTCGTCACTCTTGGAGCACCGTGCACGAAGGTTAACGACTGTCGAGATTAAGCGTGGAATATTTCCTAGCCTTCACGCTTACAAAAATTTTCTCGATAACGAACACTATTTATACTAATGACAATTGTAGTATATCTGCTTCTACGCGAGAGGTGATTTTAGAAAAATGCGTATCTAATAGAGGACAGAGTGTTGTTTATTCGTGTCCTTTGAACTGGAACGAAATTTTGTAAAATGCAAACGTACCCAGTATTGATTTAAATAATTGTTGTTAGAGATTACAGAGTAAAAATTTGCTCCGTTTAGAATTTTATAGAATAGCTACGACGTGCTATGAATTAATTTTAATAATTTTAATGTGTATATTAAAAATACAATTCTACAATTCTGTCTCCTGTATTTTTGACTTAATCGCCAATCATAAACCCACCGAATTCTGTTAACAAGGCAATAAATTGTTGCCGACTCTTTGTAAAATTTCTGTTATATCCTCTTTAAATCTTCCTTATAATTTTATGAAAAAAGAAATAACGCTTCTCGTAACGCAAGTTGCAAGAAGTATTTTCGAGAGCACGAACAGAATTGAATGAACTCAAATGAAGTTTTGGATCTCATTTATGACATACATATATGTATGTGAATGTTATGTGGAAATCCACTTTCTAAAAATAGCCTCCACAATACTAACTAAGTAGCCTCCGGTATGAATAGAGATTATTAACCCTTTAACCCTAACGACCATGTATGTCGTGGGCTAAGCTAGATATACATGACGTTAATGATACAGTTATTCTAACTGGTCGAAATATATAATTTATTCGATATCTTATCAACAAATACGTGTATATTTTGTATTATTATCGCTTACCGTAATAAGTGTATGTGAATAAAAACTAATTTCATTGGAATGCTTGCATAACTGATTTAATCTGTGAATGAACGTCATGTTTCTTGCATGATTCCCTTATCGTACAATAATTTAACTGTAATGTGAAATTATAGAATTTCATATTTATTCATAACTGAGGACTATACGAGAAGAATATAAATTCGTTTCTATTGATTTTCTTTTTAATTTCGACGTTAAGGCGAATAAAACGGAATATTTTAATAGCATACAACATCGAAGAGAGTGACAACTTATAAGATGCAAAGACATAAGAATGTAATAGATGACAGGCCTATAAAGTTTTGTGGAGAATCAACAGTACAGTTATAGTTATGTTATAACGAGTTAGTATTTTTAAAACATTTAAAACCAAATTTTAGCATGTTTCATCGCATTATCGAATATAAACATAAATTTTGTTATATAAAATTAATTAATATTATACTGAACATTAAAACTACCATATAGGGAACGAAAAATACCACCTTTTAACGTTATCAATTATCAGAAATCGCAATTAACCAAGATTAAAACTGTAGTGATGCGTTGAAAATCAATATAAAATTTCAATATTAAAATTTTCTCCGGAATTCCCATTCGTTTACCATACGATTCTCATAAAAAAAACAACGCCCTGGATCGATAGGAAATCTAAACAGCTTCGATCTAGCCGTACGCATTCTAATATCGTGCCTCCCTCGAAATTAATTCCGTACAGGGTTCCCTAATTTTATGTAAATCGGAAAATTAGACGAGCATCTAGCCGCGTAGGAATTAGAAAGGCATCGATGATGAGTCATCGTGGACGCTGAGAATGCTGTCGTAAAAGTGGCGTCGTGACGAGCATACAACAAGGGTGAAACGAGCGAAATGAACAAAGACGCAGAGGATCTTAATTGATATTTCCGGCTCAACAATTAGGGCTTAAAGTCATCGATACTAATCGCGCCGATTACATGCAAATTAAGATTAATTTGTCTTTTTATGGCGACTAATGATTCACGAACGATGAAATAAGATTTGTGAGTTAATAATAGGATTATGTGTCTTTTCTTTCTGAAATGGATTAGTTGATGTACAATAATGCCTTGATTATAATACGATTTGATATAGATAAGGATTACATATAGAGTTCCGAAGCTACTTAATCGTGAATTAGTATAAAAAATTCTTAACAATTGGATTATGAATGACTACAGTGATCTAGTTTAACACGCTTCATTTTATTCTGTATATTATATTTAACATTAACAACCATTTAACCTTTATCGTGTTAAACGTAAAATACGAAATAGAACGAATTACTGGAAGATTAAGTAACTTTTTAATTTACGATGGTTACTTGTGATTCAACTATAGCAGATAATTAAGACTGTAGAATACCGATTGATCGTTAATATCAATTTAAAGTACTAAATTATCTATCTCCACGAAAATCTTTTAGAAAGTAGAAATAAATTTTATATACGTCGAAAGTTGGGAGAATTTTAATTACAAGAAATAAAGTAGCTTCGTGTTATATTACAGAATCGAAAGTATAGGAATGTGATGTTTATAACGAACATGCATAAAAAATTATTCGATTAATTCTCGCTAATAACGAGAGAATGGATTCATTATTGCCAGTAACAGAGAGAATCACAATTTCTCTAACAGAGAATAATTAAAGCTTCGCCGGTTGTCTGCTGAAACGAGACATCGAAGTTCGAATCAATACTCCTATAGCCAACTGCGTCACGCATAAATCGCCGCTTAATTTGAATTTATGACATCGCGAGGGTGAACAAGCGATCCCATAATAATGCCTTCGCGCCTTATGCTCGTGGATGCATCATCGTCTATTTTTAAACAAGCTTAATTTTCTTCTTACATCAAATCAATGATCCATAATGAAGCGTATAATTGATTACACAAGATTTTTAACCTTTAGTTTGAAGAACAGAAGACGTAGATAATTATATTTAACGAAGTAGCTGAATCAAATATCGATTAATTGAATAATTTTCACATAAATTAGGTCGTCCGAAAAGTTTATTTCGTTTCATAAGGTGATAATAGACGAACAATAATTTCTGTTTTATATTATTTTATTGAATTACGTGTGATCCATTTCGTTAATAAACTAATATAAAACAAAAAACATTGTGCGTCTATTATTTCCTTATAAAACGGGAAAAACATTTCGGGCAACCTAATATAATAGAATTTTGTATACATCCTTTCTTTTCTAATTTAGATCGACGGTAAGCGTAAAAGATAATTCTATTTTAGAACGATAAGTTAAGAACTGACAATTCTTGATTAACTAACGAAAAATTCTGATTTAATAATACTCAAAGTAGGGTTAGTTATCGTATTATTATTTTTATTCTATTATGTTCTTTCTATTATCTACACGGTTTACTCGCATTTACGTTTATCTAGCAATAACCATTTCTGATATTAAACACAATAAATTAACATAATTGTTCATTAAACGCAAGACACCGTTTCCCTTCCTCGTACATAATTCAATAAAATTTCCTATCAAGACTAATTAATTAAAACTACCGACAACAAACATATATTTACTACCTAGTACGAAATAATTAGATGGACAAATCTAATTTATCAAAATCACTTCGAGATAGCAAAACAAATTAATCGACGTATAGAATTTTCTAAAGAGAAAAGCTCCGAGTCAATTTTTTCATACCTTCTAGAATTTTCAGTAAGCGGCAGGAATATTATGTTAGCTGCAGTGGCTAATTGCATTGGTGCGCATCAAAGAAAGTCACGTGAATTCATCTCTCTTTCCCTTGCAATTTCTCAGGATAAATTGATCAAGTCAAAGCAGCGTAAAGCGGTGAAAACGGTCCAAGCGCAGCCTGGTAATTGAATATGCAGTGATTAGATCGAGGCGTTACGTTTCTAAACATAGTTTACAGAGCTCTGGGTGCATCGATATTGAAATTATCGTGCTCGTTACACGGCCCCGGTCATATCGTGTCATTAAATTATTACCGTTAACCAAGCTCGCATCAGAATGGGCTTCGACGCATGACTTTACGGACTCGTTCTCGACATCACGCTAGAATAATTGCGGTCATTTTCCGATCCTCCCGTCCACAAACATTCGCGCGCAATAACGCATAAACGCGTGATAAATTGATCCATGGTAAACAATTAATCCTTGCTGATGCTCCTAGATATCTCGTGGAAATCACAGGTTAAAGATCAAATTGTGTTTATGATAAGCACGTGTAAGTGTTTGGTGCGAGTGAAGGTTCGAATTTTACGTTCGATATGAACACTTTATCGATAGGACAGCATTTTTCATGAGTACGCGAGTTGCGTTACTGGAAACGCTTTCGCAAAATGAAATCATTTTTTCAAATTGTTGTATCTAAAATAAATTTGTTGAGACGATAAGTATGAAAATTGAAGGACACTCTGAAGAGTCTTCGATTATCATTTCTGCGACATTTATGTAACATTATTCATCAAACAGCAATATCGTTGAACATGACAACGTGAGTTTGCGCTTGCCATCCATATGCAAATGCGCTAGTTACAATAAATAGTAACTAGAAGATAGTTCTACATATAATCGATGGATTTAATCGATAGGTTTAAGATATTCTTTCGTTTTTATCCCCAATGCATGTAAGAAAGTGCAATAAAGGGTTTTCAGCTCAGAACGGTGTGATAGATTTATCCAAAGGATAAAATAATAACCATTATGATCCCGCCTCTAAATACAGAAATAACAATAAATATGATTCATGTAGGAGGTCGATTAACACTTTGACTGCCACGTCGAAACCACATGTTTCGCTGAGGACGCCATGGGAGTATTTTTATTATTCAAAGCATATAACGACAAAATAATAATAAATTCACGATGTAAGACAACATTCTTCCTCGATGGACCGTTTATCTTATTGGTGGTCACGGGTGACCACCGTGGCGCTTTGGTAACAGTTGATAGCGACATATTATAACGAGGCTTCGTTTATTTCAACAAACTATTCGCATTCGTTATTTCGTCGCAAGCAAAACGTCCAGAATTTATCGTTGAAACGTGTAGAATATATTAGTGAACAACATTTTTGTTTGTTCGGCCAATCGCGGGGAGACGCGGTCGCGAGGAAAACGCGTCAACGGGAGTCGTAAATTCCCGTTACGATTATCTTACTAATCGACGCCACGAACAGGTCGATCCCCGTATTTCTTTCGGGATAATCGGGGTAGTTCAAATGAAGTTACGCTGAATGAACAGATATAACCTTATATTTCTTCCAGCAGCTCGATAGAGGATAGTTACGTTGGTGCGTATGTACACTTTGAATATGCGATTATTTCGAGGGTAGAGACCCGATACAGACACGTGTTGACTATTCTAGCGGTGAAGAATAAGTTTTAGTATATACCGATGACTGTCGGAACGTTGACTCGAAGACTGTGAGTTTGATTGACTTGTGACTGACTGAGGGGCAGAATAGACAGCAAGGACACGTCTCACGTTCTTACGGAGGAAAGCTCGGTGTGGGTGTGCCCTTTTGAACTAGGAATACGGATTCGTTCTTCACACTTCTCGGTAGAAAGGTGAGGGTAACGATCCGCGATGCCCATTGGTTATCGTCAACGTTAACGAGGAAAATATGAGGAGAAAGTTTTCCTGCCAACGTGACTCATGGGTGTCTTTGTTTTTTGGAAACATCTGCTTTGCCGTTAGGCAGATACCTGCTTTCTCCGTAATTTGTACGAGCGTGGAATAAACCTAAGGACTGTTTTAAGGACCAGCTATAGACCTAACTTACTTATATAAATTGAGAGAAAGTTGAAAAGGTTCGGATTATGGTGGTCCCTTAGGTTTATTGGGGGTCGGTATGAAGCTGTGCGGGGCCTGGGCGGTCAGACCATAAGGGACCATCTTACGCGACCTATCAATTTTCTTATTCTATATGTCGGATTGGCGTTGAGGTTGGGGTTAGGACCGAAGGCGGGTAAAGAATCTCCACCCGCGTTATCCATTGTATATTGGCGACAATGAGCCTAAGTCCGTCAGCGAATCCACAACCAACGGGATAACAGGTGCGATATACTTCCAAGTCGAAATCAAGCGTACTCTACTTGCCAGTGGTACAAGAAGGACTTCTGTTCTCGGGGCAGTCGTTACTCTCCAGGTGCCAGATACTCGTCAACACAATCCTGCCAGAAGAATGACTTCCCGTCACGTCGACGTTGCAGAGGAAAACTATGGTGGGTGTGTCTCTAAAGGCGCGAGGTCATTTGATTCGTCAAGGAAAACCTCCGCTCGGGAAGAGGGGAATGGGCGCTGTTGCTGATTTGTTAATTGTTATATTGAAGGTTATAAAAAGGTTATTAGCCGTTCTAACGGGAAGTGTCGTACGTGAGGGAAACAGATTTCTCTTGTCAGTCGTTGGTTGATCGGTTTATGGATAGCTAGGGAAAGACGGTCTGTCCTATTGTCCGCAGGTAATTAAGTCCTAAGGTTTATTAGCGTGACCCCCGGCTGGCTAAGTGTTTACTGAGGAGTGCATCAATATTTGGCGATCCTCCTTTCTAAAGAATCGGTTTTGTGTCTGTTACTTTTTAGTGAGGTCGGTACCGTTGTTTTATACTGCTACTCGGTACAACGTTCATCCCGTTGACCGTGGCTACGCTAGGCGCCCAGCGGCCACCTCCAGCCTAAGCTCATTGTCTCTGCTTTGATGATGTCGAAGGGAAGGTCCGGTGTCCTGCCTTCTCCGACATATATATAATAGTAAGGTATGCTCACATTTCTAACTTCAATTATATGATTATGAAGCAGCATTTACGATTATTTTTTAAGGTGTGTTTATAATAATATTCGTAGATTACCCCTCAAAGATATGGATGCAAACACAGTGCACCGTTAGATGCAAGATTTGTTCTCATTTTTTTTTATTGATGTTTTAATAAAAATGTTTAATCGTTCAATGGGACACTTTTTATTTCAAAGTATCTTCTATTTATCGGTTATATTCAAAATGTCCTAATTGTCAATTTTCATTTAATTTTTACAATTGTAAGAAGTTCAAGCGCTCCGGTCACTAATGACCATCGTGGCGTCACAGGAGAACGTGGCAGTCAAAATGTTAATGTGTCTCGTTGTTAGAATGGTAATATGTTCGTAACGAATTAAAGAAAACTACAAGATTCTGTAGTTAAAATAAAGAACAAGAATTTGGAAAGTTCTTACTATTTTTATTATTATTCGTGTTACGTAAAAGTTTCTCTTTTCGTTATAATCGCTGATAATTGGCTTGCCTGGCCTTTAAACTCGTTAGCACTTAGGCATAAAAAGATGTATCTTTCGTAAAGATGTATTAAGATATCGATACGGAAAATTTACAATTATACATATATATATGTGTATCTGTGACAGAAAAGTTTCGTAATTATACGCTGTAATATTGTCCTTGATGCTATAAGATATCGAAACTGAAAATTAGAATTGTAAATCTGGTATCAAAAACATCGTAATTAAAAACTAGCAAAAATATCGTAAATCTGTTATCCGAGCATCATAATCGAAGGTCAAAATACTTTAATCGATGTTGAAATATTATAATGGAAAATGATATAATCAGAAATCAAAATTTGCCATTACAATATCATCATTAAAAATGACAAATATAGTAGAATTATACATTATTTATATTACCATATATGTAATAATTAAACATACTACTGTTTCTTTCATCTTAGCAAATATAAATTGTTAAAATGATCGCGTAGTAACGATGAAATGATTAATGGAAACGATAAATTTCATAACAAAAGCAAGTAATCTCATTTTCTTGAGAGCGTTCAAGAATTGCAGCATAGTCGAATCTTTAAGTAATTCCACTCGCAATCTTCAGCCGCCAAGTTCTTGAAATCTCCAGAGGCGACAATTCGTTTCTTATCCAATGGGAATCGTATATCACATGGAATCTAGAAACTCGCAATCTTACTTTTGCTCAATTCGACTTAATACATCGAGAGAATACGATCGTTTAATCAAAGCGATATCTTGCCGAGCGATATTTCTTTCGAGAGATGATGTGTATATATAATCAAGATGACTAAAAAAAATCTTACAATGTGTAAATTACATTCAGATACTTATCGTAATGCCACGTTATAAACGTCATGCGATAAGTTTATAGCACTGCCTCTGTGTGTAACCTATAATTAGGATCCGCTAATTTCAGACGGTCAATAAATAAATCACAGAAACACTTTTTGACTCGAGCGGTTTTTTATATTTAATAAAGAAATCTTTTTACCTTTCAAAGAAGAAAAAATGTGAAAATATTGTTGCTAATATCTATTCTTACTTTTGGATATTTAACGTAAAGAATTCCTTTTTACTAACTCGAAGAAATGAATAATAAAACCCTTAATATTGCACAAATTTCAAACTTTAGTAAAATTCATTCGTATTTTGTCTTTTTCATCTTTCAAGATACGTCTTTCCCAAGTTTATGGAAATCCTACATTTTTAACGAAGATAGAACGAAAGTTGCCAACCTCTGCCACAATATACACTCAGTTCATGCAAATTCCTTAATTTTGAGAAACTTAGAAAAAAGATTCCCAACATCTGGCATAATATACGTTTTCCGTTTTTCCCTTCCACGAATTATGACAAAAAATTTCTCTTGCTGTTATTTGAGAAAATTCATTTTCACAAAAGTAGAAAGAGAATTCTCAGTCTTCAGCATAATGTACGCTCTTCGTTTCTTTCGAATTACGAAAACTTTTGTCCCGGTGAAATCCATAAACCTTCGATTTCCTTCGAGTTCCCAGGTAAGAAACAAAGATACCGCTGGGCGAAAGAAAATTTTCAAGGCTATATCGTTGTCACAGTCGGATAATCGGCCAACAGAATTGCAAATGCCAGGTCAACCAAATAAATTCGGCCAATAAAATAAAATGGAGCAGCCACCCAGAATTTTGTCGTCGGTGCGATCGAGCCAGAACAAAAGTTTGTCCACGAAAGAGTTTCTGAAATAGATGCGACCCGAAAGAGACCAATTTATTCATGCTCTTTGACATTACAAGTGCGCAACCCAGTTTCGGGATTGACT
Organism: Bombus difficillimus; assembly: GCA_014737525.1. Classification (NCBI taxonomy): domain Eukaryota; kingdom Metazoa; phylum Arthropoda; class Insecta; order Hymenoptera; family Apidae; genus Bombus; species Bombus difficillimus. The sequence continues at coordinate 2,987,421 of JACXIT010000186.1, read as the reverse complement.
GTGCAAGTAGTTCAACTTAGGATATTCTATTTTTACGAAGTATCACCGTACGATTCCGTACTGGGGACGCTAATGTGTCGTCGTTAACCGCAATTATGGCCTAGTCGCTATCTGAACGATAAACGAGAATTTATATGTTAACAACGAAGATAGGTGGCGGTTTCTTTCGCGCGTGTAATATCGTTCCACTTTCGTTTGAAACGCATTGTGCGCACAGTAAAGCGTGAATTAAACGCGACCATATCTTATTAAGTTCATCGGTTGAACGAACGTTAATACGAAGTGCAAGAATATAATAGAGAAACTCTTTCGATGATAGCTTAAAAGTTGGGTTAACTGGATATAACTCATAGTAACAGCGACGTAATTGATACGAAGGGTATGTTAATGAGCAAAGAAATATCAAACGGTTATGCCCTTGGTCGTAAATCCGAAACATAATAAAGGTACGATGACGATGATCGTCGTTTAACTACGTATATTATTTGTCACTTATTTGCATATAGAGTGACGGCTGGTGTTGGTGTTTTACGATGGTACTAAATCCTCGTAATTAGCTAACAATGAACGTTTTTCATTTAATTTAACGTAGGCCGTGGAGTTTGATTCTAAATAATTGGGTGTATCAAAGGGAAGCGGATAATAGTCGACTGATTCTAACGAGATAAATATGGTACATACATAAATACATAAAATACAATGTGAATCGGTAGCAGTGACGAATATTGTTAACTATAAGAATCTTAATCTTTCGTAGGGAACCTGAGTTTGCAATCCAACACGTTTGAACCTCTTTCTTCCGAATTTTTCTTTTTTCTCTGCTCAATACAATTTTGTATATTTCATCTAACGATTGTACAATGTGGTAGAAACACCGATTAATATCTTTGAATTTTGTTAAAAATTTTTCGATTTCTATAAACAAAGCAATCTCCAGTAAAAGAATTAAGCTTAAGGATAAAAGATTCATTTTACCCAGTTCCCGAAGGATTAAATACGAATTACTGACATGCTACCAACAAAGAAGACTAAAAAGAAAACACCTCACTGACCTAGCTAAAGAAGTAAAATAAACAAACTCGAAGATGGTATTCCGCTAATGGTAGCCATCCACGTGTTATTTAGCAATTAAGTAAGAAAAATTTATCAAACGTCCGGACATATTGTAAAGTACAAATTAAATAATAGAAAAAAAACCTGATGTTCCTTAAATCATCGAATCACGAGCGACGACAGAGAAATTGGAGCATCGTTCGCTCGTAAACGGCGATAAATTTCTGTGATTGTCAAACTGACCAACGATATTCCATAAAGATGGATTGTGCTGCAGGCTCGCATGCGCATCTTGTAAGGACTAAGGACCCTTGTGAAACAGGAAAGGGGTTGTCGAGGACGTGAAGGCTTTCAGGACGAATGGATAATCGGGAGTCTTCCCGCGTGCTATCCCCTCGCTGCCGAGTAATAAAAGACCGAGGTCCTCCCTGTTAAGAGTACCTTTTCGTGCCCACTTTTTTAAACGAGGGCGCACCGCACCGTCGAATATGAAAGAAGAGAGAGAGAAGAGACACTGATCTCTCCCAATGAAATATTTAACAGCTTCAATAGCACGCAAATACGTATATTTTCGTGATTCGTCACGAAAACGTTCCACCAGTAGTGATTTCGTGTACGCACATACGTATACGTTATCGTTGAGAAGTTTCCAATTGAAATATTTGTCTCGTAGATAGGAATCTTGGATCTTTTTAAAGATATGAAAGTACAAAGAACGTTTGTGCGAGGTTTTGCGTACAAGTGAAGTTTTTACATAAATATTTTTAATTAGTACGTAACAAACGATATACAACTATCAGTTTATCATTACACGTATTATTAGACTGTAGATCTTTACGTAATGTCACATTTTTAGGAAATATATCTGGCTAAAGAAATGGGACCTAAATAGGAATTTATTTTCTCATTAAATATTTTTAGCTAGCAAAATTTACCAAATGTCCAGCTGGATAAATTATAAAGTACAAATTAAATAATAAAAAGAAAATATTTTAAGGAGTACTTTACTTTGGACACTTTCTATATTCGTTTTTATCGTATCTATGTATCAAGTATTCTTACATCTCTAAAATTCCTTTTATTTTTTATTTATTTAATTCGTACTTTACAATTTGTCCAGTTGGACATTTGATAAATTCTTCTAATTTTATTGCTAAATAACATGCGGATGGCTACCCTCAGTGGGATACCATCTTCCAGTTTGTCTATTTTATTTCCAAATTTTCTTCAACAACAGAGATCTAGTTATTATATTTGATATCGATACGAGCATCGACTGTGTATAATACGATAATCAAGATGCATAATCAAACGCACAATTAAACGAACACTATGAAAACCTAATTATTCTATGAAGCGCATTATACAAATTATAGCGCATGTACACGTGTATCCTATGATATCAAGACAAAATCTCAAAATCTGTGAAATCATTCGAGACGCGATGTGCGAAAAGGAACATGAAATGTGACAGCGTAATAAGAAAATCTTCTAATCCGCTTACGAAAAACAAGATATTACGAAGTACATGGAATTCGTTTGAAAAGCGTGAATATAAAAAGCGAACGGAATCTTTCAAACGGTAACGTACATACCGGACGTTAAAAAGCATCTAGTCGAAACACAGGAAGCAAGGAAACACGAGAGAAGGAAAACGAACTGTATATTTACAAGAGAAAGTGGCTAATTACGTGAATTTTTAGAACCACGCGAAAAATGACGTTCCTACTTATGTAGCCGTTAAAAGTTCTCGGCAACATTATTAATTAAAGTCAACCGTGACGTTTTCGGTCCCCTCTCATTCAATCCAGCGCGCCATTAATTATTCCTCTTAGTTACGAGCCGTGGCTCGTAATTACCATACAAATTCGAGGGATTTAATTGAGGAAAAGATATATCCAGCGTCGGTCCAACGGTTTTGAGGTTTTTCAGACATCGACACGAGAGGAAGTGCAACGGAAGAAGGTGGATGTAAGAAAGAAGAGAAAAGGAAGAAGATGCACACGCGTCGACGTACGAAACTCGCTCTGTCGCGTAACGCGGCGTTGAAATTGCCGATCATTAAGAACATCCGGTCGCTGAAACGGCGGCTCCAGTTTACCAGACCAGTTTCTGCGGCCCGAATCAATTTGCAGAAGCCACGTGTGTCGCTTCTTTTCCCGAGCGACCGATCGCGAACCCCCGATACAGAGAAAGATACACGCACGATAAATACCAATAAATGACACTCCTAATAAATTATTTTCATCCGTTGCCTGGTTTTCCTTTTCCGTCGAACGTACGATTACTTAATTCCTGTTTTTACGATCGAAGATATTTTTTAAAAGACAAGTTTCATTAGACCGTTTATGTGTGTTTATGCATTTACTTTAGGATCTCTAGCAGTGCCAAAATACACCGTTCGCGATTGGAAAATTGACTAACGGATGTAGAACGAAAATCTGATCGGTTTACAGCGTAGCGAGATTACCTTTTCTGAGACAATTTAAAAAATATTAATCTTTTTTTTCTAATTTGTGCTTTGCAATTTGTCCAGGTGCATATTTGGTAAATTTTTCTAACTTTATATAACAATATGGCACATGTATTACTCGTCGAAACGACCACATCTACAAATGAATTTACCAAATGTCCAGCTAGATAAATTGTAAAGTACAAATTAAATAATAATAAAAAAAAATCTACAAATTATTAGATCCATGTAAGATATGTTTTTTTCGTGTATTATACTATCGATGTTCTTCTTTCCAATTGCGCAAAGTATTGAATACAAGTAATATATAAAAATAAATGTAAAATACACATTGTTACATTTAGTGAAATAATTCTTCGTTTACATTCTTATCATCTTATCGTATATTTTTTACGTTCAGGAAAATACGAATTTGCATAGATATTCGCGATATACCGTCTTACTCGTGATTATTCTGCCAACAATTTTGCTATTTTTCTTTACTTTTTGTTCTTGTTAAGTAAGCTTATTTTGGGTATATTTAAACGCGTATCGTTTACAGGTGAGCGTGTACTAATTGCTGAACGAAGAAAAAATTTGGGTAATTAGCATTGAATCGGAGTTCTACCTCTTGCGTCTTTGTGCGGTCGGAATGAGAATTACCTACATACGCATGGAATTCTGGATATGTGAGAAATCTTTGAATGTATATTCCGATGTGACTTTTTTGTAATTTTAAAAACCGTATTTTTTATAAATAGAACGATTTTCAGAATTGTTGTCCCATCTTTTCATGGCGAGATATTGAACGACAAAGTACCTAATACTAACTATACTAGAATCGCTAGATACGTAAATTATCAACATCAATCTACGAGTCAAAACTTCGAGAAACTGTCATGGAATTTGATGCATTAACAAATATTGTCATAGTGAACGAGCAGAGGAATGAAACAATTTGTACCAGTAACTAATAACGAAAATCGCTAAAATTCGCAATAAAATAAAAATTTGTTTCTTTTTATCATTTAATTTGTACTTTACAATTTGTCTAGCTGGACATTTGGTAAATTTGTCTAACTTAAATATATAAATTAAACGTGCACTTTTAGAAATAGTCCATTGATTTTTCCCAATTGCTGTCTTTGTATCAGAAACGTCCAATATAAATCTGGAAAGTTTCCAGTCAACAAATGTTCTTCGAATGATCCTTCTCAAACACCCACACAGTTGAAAAACAACTCTGAGAATGGTCGGATCGTGACGTCATCCTGGTCTCGCTTGCTACTCATCCTCGCATCTCTGCTGTAGCCAGTCTTTCTCTAAATCGATTCCAGATGTTACCCCTAATTCTATCGAAGCCACAACCGGAAAAAAGAAAATACGTGCCGCAGGGAAATTCTAGGATGGTCAGCACGTGTTTCAGCATGAATTTCGACAAGGTGGACGAAGAATAATGCAGAGGAAACCGTTCTCAGAACACTTAATGCACCCAGTATAGCGCGTATATAAGTAGCTGGCTTGAATGGACCCAAGTTCTTCAAAGTTTTTGCAACCGATACCACGTGCAGCACAAATGTTGCGTTCAGCCCGGTGCGTTCATGCTTTACCTTCTAATGTTTCCGTCTTTGTGCTTAGAAAGATATTAAGAGCACCGGACGCTAATATATGATTTTATGTTACCGAGCCATTAGATTCAGCTAGAATCAAACGTACGATAATCACTTATTATTCGCGTTATAGTACCACGCCAGAATAATTTACTTATAATTATCAATGAGAATTGATTGTAAACTACTTGCAAATAAAAAAAAAAAATGTTACCGAGCGATATTCCTGTATTACAGCTCGGAAACCAACGTGAAAGTTTGTTTTTTGTTTTTTTATTTTTTTCATTTTGTTTTAATTTACTTATAATACTCGATGAGAATTTATTGTAAAAATTCTACCAAATAAAAAAAAATTTTGTTTTATTTAATTTGTACTTTACAATTTGTCGAGCTGGACATTTGGTAAAAACGTGAAAGTTATCATACTTTTAGCGACTGGTTTAGCGAACTTCGGATTTTAAGCTTTCACAATAGTTGGATGACATAATTGCGATTCTTAGGATTTCGATCGTGTTTTCAGTACTGCGTCGTGCTGTGTTTCGACGTTTCGTAAATATTCCAGGCCAATAAAAAGACGATTGAAACCGGAAGAGTCAAAAAATATTTTTCAGTGAATTCGAAAAGTGTGAATAAATGTTAGGTTTTAATTCGTAAGAAGTCGTGTTTCTTCTTACGATATGGATAGAGAATATACGTAATTTTATTTATAAACATCGTATCGTAAAACGATGAATTTAGTTTGGAACAAGTGGTTGAACGTTCACGTAAATTAAAAGTCCGATGCATTGTAGTCATCATTCATTATACAAATTACTAATCTCTGTCTTGTTCGATGTGCAGTTATTTACGCGACGGAAGTCTATAACTTACAACTTGCCATTTGTGTCCATACAGTTCCTATACTTGACAAATCATTATACAAAAATTCTCTGTACAGTCATTTTTCCAATCAATTCATTTCTTCCATTCTTTAACTTCTCGATTAAATTCTAACAACTCTAAACAAGCTATACAATTTCTCCCTATTTCCACACAAATCTCAAACGGGAGGAGCAGAAAAATTAAGAAAAAAAGAGGAACAATCTTTTAACCAACCCTTCAACTTCACTAATTTTGTTCGTTCTTTGAAATCAAGAGAAAATACGCGGTCCAGTTCACGAAAGCACCCTCTCTCTCTCTCTCTTTTTTCAGTAAAAGAGCCCTTGACCACGCAACAAGCAGTCGGTGGACGACGAAAAGGGCTTAACAAGTTAAAACCTCTCGTGGGAAGCAACTTCCCAGTAATTGCGTACGATTCGTCATTATTCTTCGTGGAAGGTCTCCCAGCGTTTAAGGGACCGCCTTTAAGGACTTCTGTAGAACACTGCGACAGAAGACCACCTACGCGCGTCTCGTGTTACGTGTATTGTGGCGTAGGACGACGGTTCTGTGGCCTATCCTGGTCTATGCCGGCCGTGTGACTCGGTCGGACCAAAAGGAAAAAGAATGCCTGGACGCAATACCTGCGAAGACCAAGGACAATACGCCTGCGAATTTCTTCAAAACCTCGCCCTTTAGTCACGCCGTGAAACTGGACACTTTCTCGTCACCTCCAAGAAGTCACGGACATTTTTTTTTATTATTATTTAATTTATACTTTACAATTTGTCCAACTGGACATTTGGTAAATTTTGTAAACTTAATTGTTAAGAAATATCCAAACTCAGTAATAGATGTAACATAAGAATTAACAACCACTAAAATTCATTAGTTATTCAATTACTTGATACGACGGATCAGATCCGCAGTCTAAAAAGACATTACCCTGTAGATTTAAACGTTAGATTCAGCTAGAACCAAACATACGATAATCATTTATTATTCACGTTATAGTTACCACGCCAGAATAATTTATTTATAATTCTCAATGAGAATTGATTGTAAACTACTTCCAAATAAAAAAAAAAAAAACTTAATTGCTAAATAACACGTGGACGGCTACCCCCAGCGGGATACCATCATGTCACGGACATTGTACGATTTTTTCAACAGGAGGATGATGACTTTTGCGTAAATGCAAATTGTATTTTATTTGACCCAGATGTGTCTATGACGCAGTGAGAAGACAAGTCGAAGCTGTCGGATTTTATTTCGCAGTTTCTGTGATATTTCTTTCAAAGTCTAACATCCTTCTGCAAGAATAGCTACCTTTTTAAACTGGATAACAATCCTTGGAAACTCAATTAATGCGGACAATTAGGTGTCGAGCGAAGCAAATACACAATTATCTTGAGAAATATCACAGGGACGCCCTGATACGTTCGAATCGATATTCGATCAATAATTTAATCGCGACATTGGATTTGAGACACATTATTTAATCTTAAAACTTGCAGTTTTTTGCTTTAACTTGTATTTCGCGATAAATGGTTGCTGATAACCTTTGTGATAACGTGAAACACAGAATAGGAATTAAAATCCAGCATGCACTGGGAAATTAAATAATTCGATCCAAACTCTTGTGAGTCCCCTATGAACCAATACGTGTCAATTGAGACTCCGTCTGATTTAATTTAGTTTTAATTTAATTGTCGTACTTTAGCGTCTACGAAGAAGTGTGTGACACGAAGTATTAATGTTTCGGAAGACTGATGGAACTTTAGAATTTTAGAACTGTTAATTTAGAGTTCCTAAGAAGGTACTTACGTTATCTATTTCGAAAGAAAGAGAAACAAATATTTCAATCTTGCGAACTATACTTTATCGAGAAGATGGTATTCAGAATTATTCTTAGAGGATATTCGTAGTAAAGATACGTTTCAACAAAAATTTCTTAAAACATGGTGCGTGTTTCTTTTAACGAATTTGGACTCGTTAATGTATTAACGTTAATGACAAGCCGTACACATTTGTACAATGTACTCTCATAGAAAGAAGACTTAAGAGAAAACACCCCACTGACTTCACTAAAGAAATAAAATAATCAAACTCGAAGATGGTATCCCGCTGGGGGTAACCATCCACATGTTATTTAGCAATTAAGTTAGAAAAATGTATCAAACGTCCAGCTGGGCAAATTGTAAAGTACAAATGAAATAAATAAAAAATGTTACCAACAGTTTTCGCTTCATAGAAAACAACGAATGTTGCGAATTAAAATAAAAATAAAGTATCGAGGTAAATAACAAAATTGCGAGATTAACAGATCGATGTATTGATATTACAAATCTACGATTCTACTTTGCAGTACAACGTAACTTCCAATACACGCGGCATCTACTTCTCTACTAATAAATATAATAATACAATAGTTATCCTGTCTAACGAACTACATCTAGACCCATTTGAAATTAGAGTTTTGTAAAGTAAAATTGAAATTTTGTTTTATTTCTATTTAATTTGTACTTTACAATTTGTCCAGCTGGACATTCGGTAAATTTTTCTAGCTAAAATTGAAATTACGATATAAGCTTCACCTGATAATCCTTAAAAGAACGGCAGTACATTCAAACCAGCTGGCTGCTGAAGCGAGCAAAACTCATAGAAAGAAGACTAAAAAGAAAACACCCCACTGACCTCACTAAAGAAATAAAATAGTGAAACTGGAAGATCGTATCCCGTTGGGGGTAACCATCCACATGTTATTTAGCAATTAAATTAAAAAAATTTACCAAATGTCTAGCTAAATAAATTGTAAAGTACAAATTAAATAAAAAAGAAAACATTTGTACAATGTTTCCCTGGATAAAAGGCACCAGTTAAATTCAAAATTTATTTCCTCCTTTCAACTAAGAATCATGATATTTAAAAATCAAATAGTTCACAATAGTTCATGTCAAATATTATTTTCAAACACGAAACTAACACGGTAAATAGCTGTGTATTAGGCGCGACTAAAAAATTCATAGGACGAATTCTTCAAGAGGAAATCTGTCGATAAAGGACGGCCATAAGTCAGGCATAAATACGAACCATGAAGCATTGGACCGATAGTCGAAGAGCGAATCGAGGATTTCACCAGCCAACATTTTCTTCCGGTTTTACTTCAATCCCGCTAGAAATCTCCCATTCGTTTTATCGCGGCACTAAATATACGACGAGAGCGATGTTTTTTCCCTCGTCAACGTCTCGATAGCGCGCTAAAGTTTGAAAATATTTCTGGAAAATGCCAAGCCCTCGCTGAGTTATCGATACGTGGTTTTTCTTCATCGATAAAAGTTTGCGGGTAATCGAGATTTCAGGAACGATGCAGGCTACTTTACGAGCGAATAAAAATTTAATTCGTCATTTAAAATGATCGTGAGAAGAAAATAAATAATATATAAATTATATACATATCCCTCTCTCGCGTTGAAAATCACGTAACTTACAAACATTCTGGTTATTAAAAAAATACAAAGAATTGCTATCGAATGCAATGAGCTTAAAATAAAATTTTATTTATCAAATTCATCAGACAAGAATAAAAATACTCGTAAAATAGAATCAAGTGTGATTTTTATCACTTGCAGTTTATAGCTTTAAGAAATCTTCAAGAATTTTCTCCTGCTGATAACTCTGAGAATATATTTTTTATGTTTATAAAACCAAACAGTTAGCGAGAGATTATTAATGAAATATTTCAGGTATTTCAATCAATCAAATCGATTTTTATAGAATTACACATATTACAAGATTTACCTGTCAAACGATCCTTTTATGAAAGGGCAAGCTTCTCTACAGCACAGAAAGAACGAAATTAAAAGTTCGGATAAAGCCCCAATCCATCATTTTAATAGACGTGTAAAGCGATTTATTGCAACGTTCATTTCCCAATGAACAGTCCGAAAAAGATTGATACGCGTAGATCTAAACCAGCCCTTCGTGCAACGTAATTCGTTTCCATTCTCTGAACCACGTAGCCGAAGAATTTTAACAAACAGAAAACGCCATATCCAGAAAATCGTTTCATCCGTAACATCCGCGTAATAAAGGCAGCTGCCTATGCCTGCAAAAATTTACTTAAAAGACTCGGATCTTCCTGAACAAAATTACACAGCGCTCGCAAAACGAATTCCAAAGACGCATCTTCGCTGCACGCTAAATCGGCAAAAAATGATCATCTGTCATTACACGATTTAAAATTTCAGCAGCAAGTTTACACGACATTGCTGATAATAATAACCGTACGCCGAATCAACTAATAAATGTTTAATCATCCCTGGTGTATCACCCTGTAGGTAGACGCGTTTCGTGTTTTATTTACTCCTGCTCGTCGCTCTCTCAAATTATCGGGGCAAACATTCGTCTGCATAAACATTACGTCAGTCGTTAAAATGCATATGAATCCTTGGCGGGGCCCGTAATGCATAGGTGGAACGTCGAACCCCGTAACAGATCGTGACAATGGTCCAGCCGCGACTGCACGCCGTCATTTCACCGCGAAAATCACACACCATTATCGGATATCACCGTCGGTTCTGGGCCGTGCCGTTTCAATAATATCAATTTGTAACGCGTTACAGTAGAGGCGTGTGATCAATCCTGGACACGTCGATTTATAGACCGTCTAATCACGGCTGAGAATTTAAAACCCTTTATTTGCTGGTCGCCAGAGAGATACAGGTTACATTCTTCCACGCCTTTTCGTGGCTGTTCGATTGTTAATTCGCGGTTGGCGCAACAGAAATAAAAGCGACCGTGTCGATTCCAGAAAAAGATCGGCAGCGATATATATCGTCAGCGGTAGAAAGGCTTGGTTTAATGTTTCAGAGGCGTGTACTTTTTGTCCGCGGTTTTTATTCCACGGTGAAGTAGATTTGAAGTGGTTCGGATGATAAGGCAAGCGATTGAATGAAATCACTTGTTTCGGCTAGTTGTTTGGGTACGAAGTTTTTAAGAGATCGTTAATTAGCTGACTGATGATAAATGGATTTTCATGTGCAAAGAGAGCGAGAAGAGACGAGAAGAAGGTGAGAAGAAGATCGAAGCAAAGCATGAAAAGGGATATTTTGTGTACCATACTCGTTACGGCAAGACCCAATGAAGTTTAATTTATCGCATAGCCTGTATTTTCTTCCATCTTTTTGTTGCGTGATCCTTCCACGTATATTACGATCAAAGTAAAAGTTTTTCAAACAAGTATAGTTTCGTTTCATGTTCGAATCTTCCGCACACTATCGTTTCCCGAAAGAAATAATCTCGTCATAAATTAACATATTTTTGTAAAATCAATGATCTTACTTGGAAACGTTCGAGCACGTCATTATATTGGGTTGGCAACTAAGTGAGTGCGGATTTTGTCATTAGGTGGTATTGACAAAATCCGCAATCACTTAGTTGCCAACCCAATACATTTTAGCATAGAAGTATAGAAGAGATATGGAACATGTGTAGTTCCAGAAACATATTTTTTTATCAACAATCGTTTACATCGAGAAACGGAAACGAAATCTTAAAGTTGACGTTTAAAATGTATTTCTTGGAATATATTCGTAATTATTATGAAAGGATAATACGTAAGCATATTGTCAAATATGAAATTCAAGCATAAGGTATCAAGGTTAAAATAAATACTTTTAATAGCCATGAAAACGTTTTAAGAAATTGGCGAGGATACAGCAATGGTTATCTAACAAGGCATAACTGTCCTGTATTTTAAGTACTTAAAGCGACTTTAATTTTATTAAGATAATCATTTTTATTAAGGTTTAAGACATGCTTTTACATGTCTTAAAGTTTTAATCTACACAAATGTGTACAATGTACAAAATAAATACCAATCGTTTCAAGTATTACCCAATTTAGGTTGATATGAAACTACGCAATAATATTACAAAAAATTTTAAACAAGAAAAAAACCCGTATAGAAACTTTTATAACTATGTATCTTCTCTATATCGGGGATAATCCACAATAAGAACACTGGATCGTTGAGAACTCAAGTAAACTTTCATCCTCGAATATCCTTTCTTGATGTTTCTATTTTTCTTGAAGAAAGTTCGACATCGCCAACCATCGCATAATATAGTAGAGACGATATCTACGTATAAATATATTTTTAGAATTTTTCGAAACTCTTTGAAAAGCCAAAATGACAAACAGATCAAATCTGGATATATAAGCGATCGGATTTTTGTCTAAAAAAGGACTGTATAAATCAATTCAAGAACAACTTTAATTGATATTAAATGAAAACCAAAGGAATAACACGTTAAAAGGTATAAAATGATTCACAAAAACAAAAGGCGATATTATCGATATAAAAATAGGTGCACGAGCAAAGATGTTTAAACAAAGACAAACAAGCTATATTTATGTACATATTTATTGGCGTTTTCCTGTTTTTAAAGGATCCGTCAGGCACTTACGCAGCGTTAAAAGGGTTGCATTCTGACAGCGTACATGATGCGCGTAGCAAAGTATTACGTTACAAGGAGGAATGCACCGGGAAGGAATAAGAGAAAAACAGCGATGAAAGGGGAGAAGATGCACGCGATGATAAAAAGTCGATGGTAACCACTCGGAATCAATACTTCGCGATGCAACATCGCTGTATACGCATGTACGTTCGAACGGTTCTATCGCGACGCACGGTATCGATGTAATCGTTACCCTTCTTTTGGTTTGACAGCTGACTGCTAACCATCGTGTACCTTTCTGTCAGCCGAACAATATTTTTTTGATGCAACCACGTTTATTATGTGCTCAAGCATGTTGAAAATTGAAATATATTTGATTTTCGGACAATTACACGATGCTACTGATAACAAACGTTTCGATTTTCATGGTTTTAAAATTGTATCTACGTATTTTGATATATTGACGAAATATTAGTTTCCTATAGAATTTGTTAACTATTATATTTTTTTTAGAATGGAAAATGCGTTAGATATAATGTTACATAAATATAACAGAAGAGAATAGGCACGAAAAGGGAAAAATAAATTTATAGAGAAAAAAAGAATATGGAGTTTCTTTCAAACAGCTGATACGACGATTTAGGATATTTATTCAGTAAAAGTAATTTAATCTTCCGAAATAATTTTGGATCCATGTGAGCAGAAGCGAAATTTCGTTTTTGAATAGCTTTAAGATATCTCAACCTTTAACAACATTTAATTAGCTTGAAAATTGATTACATAGCGAAGCGAAAATACTAATACGTTTATCCAAGAAGTTTATTTCACGTTTCACGTTTGTATGAATATTGCATTGAACGAATATTGTATGTATAATATTGTATGAATTGTTGCATTGTTGTAAAAAACACGTTTACGAAAGAAAGACATTTTTCGGACAATCTAATACAAAGTGCATAAACCTTTCGAAGCTAAGAAAATTTACAAAATTTGAGATGAACAAATAATTTACTACGGAAAATTAAATAATATACTACAGTTTTAAAATAAGTTACTCGTTTCAAGTAACTCGCTTTATCAAAATGCTTCCCTTTTAATTTTGAATCCGATTGCTCATCCTAAACTAATTGTGGAAGTCCAGTTACCCAGACCAATTATTCAAATGTATATTCCATTCGTCTTTAATCGGAGCAAAACCTTAAATTTCATTCCGTTAATCATATTACAAACGTAGCATCTTATCATAGGAAAGTAAGAGTAAGGAATGGAAATGATTAAGTGCTTCAAAGTAAAAGAGGCTTGCCAAGCAGCTTCGTGAAAGCGACTTCATTTACCTAACGCTGCAACTATAAATTCACCATTGAATACTCATAACTTAAAATTAGTCACAACCACACTGGCAATCCTAAAATATTAGCTATTCGAAGGATTAGCGTGATTAATATGTACTCTGTTGTAACTAATTCCCGTTACTCGACGACAAAACATGGGTCTGCCACAAACTTATGTAGCTCTTGAGATATTTATTTACTTTGCATCAAATGCAAATGTGCCTAATAAAGACGTATATTCCAAATATACAAAGAAAGAAGGGACTGCTACCGAGAAGCGAGCTCTTGAAACTTTCCAAGAAACAAACGCAAGTCCTACAACTCCTCTCATACTACCGTTTATAAATACGAGTAAAGCGGACTTGCTTTTGCGGACAAATTGCGCTTTAATTACAAAATTATGATAACTAACTGTAACGATTTTATCCTTTATAATCATCGTAGGTTACGTATAATGGAATATTATTGATCGAATTGGTCGTTAAAGGGCAAATCTGTAAAACTATATTAATATTTGATAAACCTCTAATCTCTTTCATTTCTGAATTACAAATCAGACTAAGAACGAAACAAGCAGAGAAATTTACGATGATAAAATATTCAAACGATATGCGTAATGATACAATGAATATTGCAAAATACACTTATGTAGATTACTACAGATATTATTCCTAGTATCTTCTGATAATTACATAATTTAAATGTTCAGTCCGTTGATTCGATGACAAGCTATTAAGTACTGCTTCTAATTATTAATTCGTCATTGATTTGTACATTCTGGTTAAATTCAAATATCGTTAACACGAATGGATGAAAACGTCTAATGGTCTTGTTCGACGAAAGATCTTTTCCCCTAAACCCTCGAAACTAAAAACAAATGAACGGTTTGTCCAGATTTCTGTCGCAGGTTTCCATCGGGGTTCCAGGCATCGTAAAACGAAGCACCGTGGTCTTCAACGTCATTAAATCGAGCTAATGTGTTTCTAAGCTTAGACATCTCCGATTTCAAAGCGAAAGCAACGCGAGAGTTTTACTCGTCGTTGTTTCTCTGATTTTGAAGCAGCGCCGTAATCGTGTGTAAACACAAGGGGCTGTGCTACTGGGTTTCATTCATGCACTTGCCGTGACTCTCCCCCCTTTTTTTTTTCTCGGCGAACAAGTGTTCGTGGGAAACGAAATAGAGGGTTGCACCTCTGTTTCTTCCCTTAAAAAAAAGCGGGGTCACGAATAACCCAGCAACGAAACTGAGACGCTGCGTAATTTTTTTCATACGTGCGCATATAGCAAACAGGTTGACATTAACTGAGCTAGCATGTCGATGTCGGTGGGTTGTGGGTCGATTTAGATTATTTCAGATGGCGACAGATTTCTCTAATTAGTTTGAGACGTAAGATAATATTTTCGTTTTTATTTCATATTTCAGTTAATTTTTTGATATCTGTTAATTGTCATTTGTACTTGGTATGTTTATAATATTAATGATAATTGGAATTTCAAGTTTTCATATTTCAATCTTTTCAACTTTCAAACGCTTACATCTGCAACTTTCAGATTTAAAGATCTGCCAGTCTTCCATCTTAAACACTTGAGACGTATTAGACATTCTAATTCTTTTTTACATTTATAGCGGAGTATAAAACAAACATTTACTGATCCAGCTGTTTTCCCCCTGCGATATAATATATCGTGTAATTTATCAGAGGCAAAAGTTAATGCCATCGCGTTAATAGTGTTCCGTGGCCTGTAATAAAGTTTAAACAAGGTTCTCATGTAAAACGTTCGGTGATTTTCAATTGCGGTCGCATCGAAATTAATATCATTATTGCGAATTTCACGGTGCTATCGAGGCCAGAATTAAGCGAACCACAGGCATTTCTGGTAACGCAGAAACAGGTATCCACCGTGTGACGAACCGGATCTCCCTCGATAGGACTTCCGGTTAACCGAGCCCTCTAGCTTCCGGCGAGGAGACCGATGACTCGTGAAATCGAAGGGTACTAGCGGGTAATTCGATAGAATCCGTTCCCTTCGAAAGCGAGAATAATCGACAACTTGACTTTTTTTCCTCCTGCACGAACACACCCTTCTACCATTTCAAGATTTTTGCAACACATATATGACTAATAGTTCCGATGAATCATTCGATGCTACGAACACTATGAAACAACGCAAACTTAAAAACCTATCCATCTCTATCTTTCACCGGTTAAAAAATATTTCGAACAGTTTTACGGTCATCGCGTAAATGTAATAAAAATAATACTTCGTGAAATCCTCGTGAAAATTACCATCCACAATATCATACCCATAACAATTTCATCGAGAATTGGGTAAAATTGCCGCCAGTCATAAAGCCAATCGTAATATCGCCACGTTATAATACAACCATTCTACCATTAAACCATTATAACCATATTATAATTGCCAAGCATAAAGAACAAATCTTACGACAAAGCTCATTACTTTTCTCCGTTTAACCTAACAGACAGAAACACGAAGAAAACGGTATCCGAACAACATCAACAAGAACGACAACAAGATTCATTGGGCAGCAACGACATTCGTCGTAAAGAAGAATTCCGCGTTCCCACAGATTTCGTTCGCGGGTCCATAAATAAGAGCAACCAGCCGGTTCGCGAGTGAGAGCAAGATCCAGTATCCAGGTTACACCTTGAAAAGTAGCAAGCGCGCGTTGCTTATGCGCGAGGCAATAAATTCTTTCGAGCTTCGGCAGAGGGAAAGAGATTGCGGTCTGGTAAACGTCCGGCGGCGGCTGGTCGGCTGAGACCAGCTTGTAAGTCGGTGAAAGAGTTAAGATTTTACGACTTGTTCGGAGCTGGCCGCGCGCGAACTTCCAAGCCGCACGCGTGTGTGCACCGCGGCGATTACCATAGTCAAGCTCGTAATTTCTTTCGTCTATCGTGTAAAGGCTTGTTCCTGAGTCGACTCGAAATTAGAATCGATACGGGAACACGTGTAAACTCGGATCTACGCCAACATTGTCCCATCGGGGTCGTGTGAAAGTACGTTGATTTAATTTTTCTTTGTACGTCTGTACTTTTCAAGTATGATGTTTTACTTGATGTTTGAGAAGGTTTAAGTTAGAAAGCACATCGTTTATGTGGTTTCTATATACACACACGTGTACATCTATAAAATAAAATATTTGTAGATAGATATATCCTTGATGCGGGCATTGCGGTTTCTAAGAAATTTCTTAATTTCGCTATTTTTCACAGATCAGCATTTTTTTTTTTTTTTTTTTTTTTTTTTTTTTTTTTTTTTTTTTT
>JACXIT010000186.1:2209245-2322940 GCA_014737525.1 Bombus difficillimus | reverse complement strand
TTAAATCAAAGTTGAACACTCTTAATCACCACTACTTAAAAATTCAACTCATAATACCAAACTCATAATACTATCCGTGATTCGCCGAGCTTAACAGTGCTCATATCATCTAATAACTCTTATACACACCTTCTACATGAAACTTTTACGCGTCCCCATCCAATCGAGACTCGTTTACTGCGGATTGTAATCGCTATATCTGTTTTCACACTCGATACCAACGTTAAGCTGCGTTCTCACTGAAGCAACAACGAGCAACTTTCTGTTACCTATCGTACACAAATGCCTTTAAGTGTCCCCAACAAATATCAAACTATAGATAATATTTTCTGCACAGTGAATTAACAGAATCAAAGGAACATTTGGATTTTGTTTCGGTTTGAAAGTGGCACGTATTCCTACAAACAAATTGTTCACGTGTAAATGTAACAGTTAATCGAAGAAGACTTGATCCTTACGGCAACGTTTATCGTTATTAGTGATAATAAAAAAAAAAAAAAAAAAAAAAAAAAATAGTACGAATTCGACCAAGTCTTAAAGTACATCACAGTGGTATGCTATTTAGAAACGGACTAAAGAAAAACGACATATTTTAACAAACGAACAACGCTCATCGAAACTTTGTAAGATTCGAATCTAAAATATCTACTTCGGCATTGATCTTATTCTTACAAGAATCTTAACACATTTCGCACTGGTAATACCGCGGAATCAATTTTACTGCAATTCGCGCATATTTTCAGAAAATATGTCAATGTCTATGGAATGAGAAACGTCGACTCGCGTCAACAACCTGTTAACTACACCTATCAGACAGCAACAATGCATTGTGAAACACGACGAATTGTACACAATGAAGGAACATTTTCTCCTATCACTGTATACTGTCACGCGTTTCTTATTTTTCTTTGCTGCTCGGAACAGCATACACAGTAAGAAAACGTGAATAAACCTAGCGAAACATTGGACAACGATCGGCATCTTTTTCGAGAGACACGAAACATCAACAGAAAGTTTCTCATTGTTGCTTCAGTGAGGACGCAGCTTAATATTTTTTCTGTGGCTATGTAGCTAGTTGAGGCGAGGCAACCAAAAGCCTCTATCAAACCACCTAACTCTCAGTTATTCTTATCGCTGTGCCTGGCTTCTTGTAAATATCCAGAGGCCCATTGTGCTTTCTTACGAGTGCATTTCTGGCGCACAATTAAGCCCGACACGAGCTACGTGTAATGACTCTCTCTCTCTCTCTCTTTCTCTCTTTCGCATCTCACTGCCACATATGCGTGTACCTTACGATTGGCTATTCGCAGCTGCACGCGAAAACGAGATATCGTAATTGGAGAACGTCCCACCGTACGATAGAACCGCCACTGAGAGACGTCCGAGCCAACTTTACGGTATCGTGCCGACGCGATCCTCGTTTCGCCTGCATTTTACACGAGCCGTTTCTCCATCATGGACTTGTTTCACCTCTGACGAGTATAGACAACGTTGTTGGCCGGGAAACGTAGAAACAGACCGTGTTTGCCAGACTAATTTTCACGGTGATTTCGCCGGGAACGTTTTTCGGCAAAGATCGGAGTATCTGTTCGAATCGTAATGACTACTTTGAACGATTAAGTTGTTGTTGATAGTGGTATTAGTAGATAAACGGAGTTTAATCGTCGGTTCAAACGTATTCGTCTCGAATCGGCTTTTCACGTGCGATCGCTAACTGGAGGATGCAGTAAATTACGCGAGTATTTGCGATTCGAATCTTCTTATTTAGATTTGGTTTTGTCTCCTGTGAATACCGGTTCTTATATGCCTGGTTCGAGCGTATATAATGCTCGTAAATATCAAAATATTTTGATGGAATTTTATTAAGATGTAACAGATTTTTATTATACAGGAAAAGTTATAGCGTTTAGTTACTAACAATATATCGATATTAAATTTTACGATTCGTCGATGTGTTCGTTGCTTCTACTGATTACGATGATCTCTTTATGAATTTAAAGGAACGATTTTATCAAAATGTTTCATAAAGCTTGATAATTCTAAGTATTAATTGTATCTATTATTGCGCGTTAGTTTTCAAAAATGAATTTTATCGTGTCATGATAACGTTTAATATTTAATATTCAATCAGTATCGATAAATGGTATATCGATGTTTCACGAAGGAATTTTCTTCGATTAATACAAGTTAAAAATTATAATCTACGATATACAAGTGTAACAATAATAAGAACCAAAATTATTATCGCGATGAAATATTTGGATTTCTTTGTTAACTTTATTCAAAGAAATTTCAATATCAACATAATTTCTTGAAATTAAACATAAACTTCAAATTGAATTATTACACATTTACAACAGGAAATTAAATTATTTTCACTCAATCCGGTAATCCACTAAAATATATAACGTAGCTCACGTATACATACAACGTTTTCGTTATTACAGATTTATTTATAAAATACTGTATTCCTTATACACGCGATACCGTAGATATCAAATCTAAATAATCTAAAAAAAAAAAAAAGAACAAGTTAGAAAGAAAGTAAAAATAGTTGGATAACTTACTCCAAAGGAAGCATCGCAGTTATCTTAATCATACACGAATGAAGTAAAGTGGAACGAGTCGTGGTTCGAATGCTCGCGAAGCTCGTTATAATCTCGCGGTCAGCTCCTGTTTATCTGTAAATGCTTGACGCCGTGCCAATTTAGATACCGGTTGACGCTAACCGATGCCGTATTTTACAGTGTTGTTCGAGAAAGCTTCCAAATATACCCAGTCGACACGATATTTTCCTTATTTTATAATGATAATTTTCCACGATACACCAGTTACCGTCGCACGTTTCTTCCAGCTCTCGTTGAACGACCACTAGATATAGATTATAATTTTTAACTCGTATTAATTGACAAAAATTCCTTCGTGAAACATCGATATACCATTTATCGATACTGGTTGAATATTAAATATTAAGGACTATTAGGAATTCTTTTGATTTTAAACAGTGACGAATGAGATCAAATTAAAAATACCCTTCGTGTCTAATGCGTTACTTACTACCGGATAAATGTTGTTCACAGTAAACGACTACAAAGAGATTAAGGAATTGCAAATAACGCGCGTAGGATTAATAAAAGACGATCATAATCAAGATAAATACTGTTCCGTAAGTAGGAACGGATTTACTTCACGCCAAAGTGAACGAATCCTAAGATTTTTGAAATATACAGAAAACCAGTTTCGTAAAGAACCTTTTACTTTCTTTTTCTACACAAAGCTTGAGTAAATTATCTTGAATTCCATTCGAAATAACACTAATAAAAGGAGAATCAGATTAGCCTTCTTCCACGTGAATATACAACGCAGAAAACCGATCGCGTTATTTAAAGTTAGATATCCTCTGGTTGATTTCCATTTTTCAATGTTCTCGCCGGCATAATTGAACGGGCAAAGTAACGTATCCTACGGATACGAATTGCAAATTAATATCATCAGCATAGAAATCTCGGGGATCTCCCTTCGAACTAGAAACTTTCCTCGCGATCGAGAATTTTTGTCAAATCGCGAATTAATATCGTTGGCACAGAAAATCGTTATTTCCTGCCGCAACCGTTAACCGTTTCTACCGATTCGAACGCGTTGGTAGAAATCGGTTCTCCTGGTCGTTTTCGAATCGCGAACTTTCCTCGGCAATCAGCATCGCCGATATCTCTGTAAACAAATTCTTCATCTCGCGCGATAGACGTTTCCGTAATTGTCTCGAGGAAGCAATTTTCGTCGATCCATCAAGAATCGTTGGAAAGCGATGTTCGAGATTACTTGTCAGTGACATTTTCGAGTTATAGTTGGTCACGAAAGTATCGCAACAGTTCTAGACACCTTTTATGAATATTCACGTGTTCCATACGAAACATTTGCATTGACATTCAAACACGTTGACTCAAACACTGTTATGAGAATCAATTATCATGATTATATCGAGAAAACTTGGAACAAGTCTGATAGTATATATAGAAATTGAAAGATATTTAATGCAAGGACAGATATATATTTCGCAAAGATCAAAAAACTATTTAGACGATCTATTATTTATTATATTAATAAATCTCGATATTCAATGGGACCATATTTAATGCTTGTCATATGTTCGAAAAAGTTCTATTTAAGTTGTATACAATTTTTTACTAGATATATATTAATAAAATATATTTAATACATTTGCAATAAACAAATGTTGTAATTTCTATACTCATTGTCAGATTGTTTCAAAATTTTACCGATATGATCGTGAAAGTCACGACAGTGTTCAATGAAATTTAAAGACGCTTTGTATTTTTATGTTTTAAATTCTCTATGATAAATGTTCAAATATTTATAGAAATCTTTTGTAAATACAAAGATTGGAATTCCTATATACATTCTCGAAATGATTTCTTTGAACAATATCATCATGACAGTCGTGTCTCGTCACAGTTACACCGTAGATGACTATCGATAAAAGTTTCCTACGGTAACTGTTTAAATATTTTCGTGAGTCACTGTAAATTCACCGATTGGGCCTTTCGATCGAGGAAAATCTAGTCAAATGACGAAGTTTAGGCATCACTGATGACGATAATCGCGCAGAACAGCGATGAAGCGATCCTGACAGTCGACGGGCCGGCACTTAACGTTGATGGGGAATTGATTGAAATTCTATTTCGCTTGGACGCTCGTAATGGATGTTTCGTTTCGAACGTTTGTTTTCTACGCCGAGGAGAAAGGAACGTTCGATGATTTATGTCGCGATTTCGAGAGGGAGAGAGAAAAAAATAACTACATAAAAAGAACAAAATCCGCGCACCGTTTAGTTGCGCTCGAAACAGCGAAACTGCTGAGTAACAGAGTGATTCCTAGCCTGCGTGTCTGGCGATTTAAATTTACCACTTCGTTCTGTGATATATTGTGAAATCAGTAGTCGATAATCAATGTTGCTATCAATCATAATTAGCGTCTGTAATGGACGAGCGAAAGGTTGATTGTTCAGAGAAACGTTTCTTCGTTCTTCGTCTCTTTGTCTGATCGATGCGCGCACCAAATGCTTCTCGTTTTGCTTATTGCTTGAAAATCTTTCTTTGGATATTAATATTTCGTTATATATCTAATAACAATCCAATGATTATTTCATTATACACATATATAACAAAATATTTATTGTAAATTTGTAAAATGATAAAATAAGGAAATTTTCGTTAGCGCCCGATCAAATTAATATTTATCGATTGAATTCATTGGTATGAACTTCTGTTATATGCACGAAAAGTCGTCGTCGAAATCATGTCGTGAGAAACATAGCGAACTCTTACATGAACTATAATTATAAAAACTGATCATCTTCCAACGAGTTCGGTAAGATACGGCAAAAGGTTTCACAACTCTCGTCAATTTGTATCTTTATTCGAAAGTATCTTTGATTTTTGTCTTATCATCTTTCAGTGTTTTTTAAACGGAATATATTTATTATCTAAAATATTAGATAATTGCTAGTAATTTGTCGTTACGATAATTATTACCATCGGTAAATACGTTTACGATTATTTCGCGTTATTTGCGCGTATCTGTTTAATTAAGTCATGAATTCGTAAACCTGAATGCCCAAAGTTGCTTACGTATGTACAAATCGTACGATATTCTTTGCGGCTGCATCTACCATGAAATATTGCCCGCGGCTAATTCAGGAACGGCATTAAACATGGCTAAACCGAAAAAAATTCAATCAATTGCTCGCTGACACAAAACAACTTACAGCGACTGAAATATTGCCGACATCGTCAATCACTCACGTACTCTCAGCATTCTGTTACTATTTAATGCGACAAAACAAGCAAAAACCATCTAAAATTATTCGAACTACATTTCCTAGAGCCTCTATCGTCGAAGCCGACTAATCTCGCAAAATCAACTACATAAATCGAATAATCCACGTTCGGGGGCAAATGGTTTTCGAGGATCGATAAAAATATTTCGAACTGTCATCGTATAGGGTAAAAAGCAGTCGCGGGTTCCTCGTGTATCGCACGGCTACGACCGTGGCTCGTTGAAAAAAGCGAATTACATTAGTGTAGTACACGCGAGAGTCCACTATGTTTTCTGCGACTCGATGACGACCACTCAACTTTCCCAACCTGGGTTAAGCGTCAATTCTTTCCAAGCCTAAAAACCATCCGGACGGCCAACACCATAGATAGATGTCTAGCAACGTTCACGTTCGTCTCTCGATGAGTTCCCAGTAACCGCGAGGTCAACACTCACATCGGGACATGTTTGGTCGATGAGAAAACCGGGCAAGAGGAAAGAAACTTAATGACGGAAGGATCTTGGCCGAATGCGTTTACGTTTGCCACGTACACCTGCGCATACCATCATTTTCTTTCCATCGTAAACGAATTCCCGGATTAGGCCGAAGGAAAAAGAATCTCTTAGGTCCGATGAGATGCGAATGCATGTAGATCCGATCGAACGTGGTTCAACATTTGCAAATATGCGATGTACGTACCTACGTACGTGTGCATAGAAATAGTATGCATTCGAACATACGTCGTAAATTATAAGTATGTGTGACGTTTAAGATAAGAGACAACGTCAGATATTATTCCGTTTATATTATTGTACGAAACGTCTATTTGGACGCTTTCCAATTGATTCTACGTGTAGATTGCAGTAAAGAATATATTAGTTCCTGACAATATGGTTTATGTATATAAAATTAAATGTTGATTTATACTATTTTGCTTCGCGTATTATTCGTTTGAGATAGACGACCACTCGTTGGAAGTTTGCCAGTATTCTCTTTATAACGGAGCAATGAATATGCATGAAATTCGTGTTATTTCTCTCTTACCAGCTTAAACTTACTATTTTCGTGGTATATAACATCAACTTGTAACGACAATGTTGCTAATCGATGCGCTACGAGCTTTAATCTTCTACATTTTAGCGACGTTCGAGATATACGTCGTAGAAATCAGCGAGTGAAAGAAATCTCTTCGTACAATCTGTTTCTTTCATTCTGTTTATAGAAATATGAATGTATATACGAAGGTAGGAAATGATGACAAAGAATGGTAAAAATGTAATCGAAACGATGGTGTTTAACGGTAACGAAAAATGAAGCGTAATCGATATTATGAAATATAATTGGTAATGTATAAAAATGCAGCAACTGGTATATGGTATTTAAAGTAATAATTATTTTATAATTATTGTAAAATCCAGAATCAATCTGTTTATTATTATATTACTCGATTAATAATTACTACAATTAAGTATACCAACTATTTACGAATTAACCATAATAAATCTAAAAAAATAAATATATCCAAGGCTATTTTATAGATTCCCAAATTTAAAACTTCTGTAACTTACGATAGAAAGATAATAAAATTCACGCGTTAAATTTCTCGATAGCTTGGACCTGGCGGCGCATCGAGGCGAAGAAAATCAATCAGTTTATACTTTTTATTAATCGCATGGCGTCTGCTGTAGGTCTGCCAGAGTCCATCGACAGGGATCACGCGACTACGCGAGAGGCTAGAATTAAGTGTCGGGATAATAAGCATGAATGACCCGGCTGTTAGCCAGGTATTTGGTTACCCTGGCCTCGGGGAACATAGGTCAGCATCGTCGTCAGCGATTTTAGGGCGACTCGCCGTACCAAGATGTTGCTGAATCACGCGAGAACGACCGGCCGTACGCGACGTTCGTAAATCAATTTGCTACCCGGTGTTCTGCTCGTGATCCCGTACGATGCTTGCGCTCGCTTTCATCGCGGCAAAATGACATCGATTAGAAACTTGACCGATACGCTGTGAGAAATGTGTGTTGGATAACATTTTTTGAATGATAAGACATATAAAAAGATGGATTCTTAGGGAAATTAGAAACTTGTAACGATGGTTCTGTAGAGAATGTGGAGAAATGTAAAAATTTTTGTTCTTTTCATTTCCAAATTTGACGAAATAATATCGTGACAATAACTTTTACATAACAATTTAGGGAATTTTTTAATTTTTACTTTCGCAAAATTTTATGCAGTTTTCTTTGGCCATCGATATTCATAATTATAGTTTGGTACGTCCGTATGATTTTTGTATCCATTTAACAATAATACTTTGTTACCTAAATTTGTCAATTAATTTTCATTGTAAAATATACTCTAATCTTTCTTTCTCTCTTTAGAGTTAGAGTTTGAAGAAGAGAGATATTTGAATAATTGTTTCTTGAAAGATGAAGGGAAATGTTAAGAGCTTTCCGTAATATCACGAATTAAATCAGTGTTAGAAGGTTAAATTAACTTGATAAGTTTTTCGCCAAAGTTTATTATTACGCCGTTGTATTACGTTAATTAATTGACAAATAAGAAAGATTCGAGAAAACGATCTTCACGCAAACAATGTTCCGCCCTCTTGGCAGATTGTTATACTTTATATAATCTCGGAAAGGTTTGACATTTTTCAAAACGAAATCTTCCATAAATCGTGAATATTGTCGAAAAATTTGATCACGGACTTGGAAAAGTAGTCACCATCTCTTCTCCTTTTGTTTTCCCTTTCATCTTCCCTTCTATTTTCCCTTTCGTGTTTCCTTTCGATTTCCTTTCACCGTTTCTTAACAGATGAGCATATATCAAAAGATTGACCAATCAGACTAACAAAATGGTCATAAACTGCTTAGTACATTAAATGAATAACCTGTGACAAAACTTTCCATGCCAGAAACATTTGCCTCTTCTATGGAATTTCAACGCGTCGCTCGTTGTCCCTAATGAGAATCTAAATATTTTCTTAAATGGAAAGTTTTGCGAAATTGCAAAAGTATAATCTCAAAATATAACAATACGTTATTTTGTTAATTTGTATGGAGATCAAGCATGGTTTCTTGTTATTTTTAGTTGACACTAAAAAAGATTTTCGTGATACATTTAACTCAAGTACGAAACAACAAATTAAATATAATTAATACAAAGAAAGATGTAATGCCTAATTGTTTCAAATTACAATTATTACTAGTCTAATCACAGATCAGGTACGAGAAACAGAAGTAGAACATTCTATCAATTATTTCCAAGATATTCCCACAAATTACATTAATATAAATCCCATAAATTACATTATAATCAGCCATATTATTAACATTTAATTTAAAATACTGATAATATCATTGATCGGGTAAAGCCGGTATCTGAGAAAGAATCGAGATCGAACATTGACGAATTTTTAGGTACATTGAAATGTAATAAATATTCCATCAACATTCCGTAATTAATTAATGATCAGATTTCACTATTTTAAACCATATTCGTAACGTCGATTCGATTGCAAGTACAGTGGAAAATAGACGGATAAAAATGATGGGATAATGGAACTTCTGAACAATAGAACAATCACTTTTCTCTAATACCACGTTTTACTCGTTCAAATAAAAATCAAGAAAATTATCAATTTGTTTCAACGTTTCGAGAACCCATACATTTCTGGCCGCTAAACTGCATTTTCGGCATGAAACAATCGATATCCCTGTCGTTTCCATTTGATTTTTATGCTCGAATACGTGTAATAATAGTATTTATAAGAGAAAAATGCATCTGTTACCAGTAGACATTCTGTTCGGATAACAAAATATCCCAACAGTAGAACGGGAGACTGTACTGTATTTAACAATAAAAAAAAAGTTAGTACATAATCAGATAAAGAATATCTCATAGCCTACTACAAATGGGTTGTCGTTACGCGAGCTATAATTTTATAATCAAAATATATGTTGTGAAAAATAAGCAAGTATCCAGATATCTTTGAGTAACAAGCAACCAGTGGATATCCAAACGAGACCATATCCGATCTGCAAAATGATCTGACAATCGCCAAGCTTCATCCTGCGATCGTTCGGTCTCGCTCACATTTCCCATAATCTTTTACTCAACTCTCAGCCCAGAAATCATCTTGTTGCGGATCAATCTTGGTAAGAGTGAAAGAAGGTGGCAACCACGAAAGGTCCCGTTTGTTACGTGGCATCGGCATCCGATCTCGACGATGAGAAAAGAGCAACACAGTTGAGCATGAGCAGCCGCTTTTGCGCAATTTCCCTGTGGCCAGTGCCTCGTACAAGCGGCGACGTTAATAAGGTGTTAGCCGAGCTCGCGCATAATCGAGGAACACGGAGCATAGGATACGACGACGTTGCAACAAAGCGACGGTGACGGGTGCAGACGAGCCATATCCGGGACGTCGGCCAATAAAATTAATCGCTTTTGCTACATCGCCTGAATAATTTATGCTCGCTGCCGTGTCTAGGAATTGGCCGATCATCGTTCGGGACGTCGTCCGTGGCGTTCCGCTTGCGACATACACGGTCTTCATGGAACACCGAGGCCTCATTTGTATTCGTCACCACCACGAAAAATCATCTAGCCATCGACTTGATTATTTTTTTGGATGACGACTCCAAGTAAAGATCAACGGACGACTCGAAATACAGATCGAAGATCAATGACTTTGAATGAATTCGACGAACAAGATTTATGAACTCTAGTACGCTATATTTGAAACCTTTAAAGTTAAGAAGAGGAAAGGTAAAGTACGACCACCGTTTAGATATTTGAGAATTTAGAAATCTTGTCGTTTGTTTAGCGTAATCTTTGGAACAACGAGATAAAGGGAAGATCATCCTCGATAGCGAAGAATCGAAGATCTGTGAGAACAAGATTCGCGAATGTTAATACGTATGTAGGAACATTGAGCATAATCGAGAGAAATTCATTTGCGTCTATAACGATGAATCAGAAACTTGATAATTCGAAAGTTTTACGATATTTAATATAGTTTTCAAAGTTGACTCGAAAAATTAAACAATACTATTTAATACAACGTGCAATTAATATTTACGTAAACGTGTTAGAAGTTTGCAATATGGAAATTGTAAAATGTTGCGTTGCTTGAAATATTAATGTTTTCGAACTTATACCGGAATAAACCAAAATCTCGTAAACTTAGATGTTAGAAACAAACTTTTTGACAAATTTAACCAGATAACAAACTATTATGTTGATTTAACTGTTGCACAAAGTTTCTTAGAACTTCTTGTGCAACCAGTACGAGTCTAGGATGGTACTTTTGCCGGATCATTCACTTAGAGCTGATGTCTTTTTTTATCCTGAAAGTATCGCGATGGCCGCATGTCGTTGGCTCGTAAAAGCTGTCTACGTGCCAATTGGAAGATGCTTCCGTTTAACGTCTTCGTTGTTAGACAACAATGCTTCCTTCAGTCGTGGTATGCATTATTCAACGCATCAGGAAATCTGCTTTAGCACTCGAAGAGATTGACTCTTCCTCCGTAGATGGTTTCCATTTTCTCGGTATTTTTCATATATTATCGAATCGAAGATACAAAAAAGTTACGTTCGTTGAACGTTGTTGCTATTTTAATCGTTTCGCTTCTCTAGTAAATTAACGATACGACGATACGATATCGATATATGGAATATAAATTGGAAATCAGAAAATTTTATAAAATTAGTTAATAAAGTTCGCTTTATGTCGAATACATATGTAAAGTTTTGCAATATTGAAATATACATCGTACGGAATTATTTGCTACCATGCGATGCAAATTTCATCGACGGTAAATGCATTCTACTTGTAACGTAACAGGTCGATGGGTAATAAATAGCATTTCATTTCTACATAAGGAATTTCATTTACTTCTTATTATAAGCGAAGAAGGTATTTCACCTTATGCAAAAAAAATTATAAATATTTTCAATCTCTATCAGCATTTCTTCCACTTTTAAGGCTATCCAACACTCGCTCAACGCAAGATTTTTTTCTATCATATTGTTACAAATAAAGGAACAAGTCAAGATGCGTATGAAATACCAACTTCAAAGTGGCTTTACCTCGCAAAACTCATTTTCATTTTAACGCGGCGCAACAAAAATCATAGATCGTTTCCATCACGTTCACGGCGAAATGAACGCCAGTATACAGGATCCTCCAAAAGTCCTGCAACGGTTAAATATCCGAAAAACAAAAGCATTTTTGAAAAAAAATGTTTCAGACAACGGTTTTCAAATCTTAAAAGTTGTATTGCGTGGTCATATACGTTTGAGCTTGTGCCAAGGACCAAGCTCACGTCGAGGTTAACATGATTTTTTTAATGGTATACCCTATTTTTTGTCACATAATGTTAGAGCCGGCGGCGAGATCTTTCAAAACATTGATCGATGATCTTTTCTTGATAAAAATTATCCGAGTTATGAGCATCAAAAAAGGTAGTGACGCCGGCATTAGCATCATGCAGGATGTATCGCGTGGACGTTGCGTATTTTACACCTCTTTGTATGTATGCACGAGTCTGTATCGTTGTGCTTTGTACGTGTTTGGTTGAGTGGTGCTTAATTAATGAGACGTTCAATCTGATGTCTATCGACTGTTTGACGATCCCTTCGATCGTACATACAAAATTATCGACTACATTTATTGTAGTAAGATCTTTTGAAAAGATGTCCAGTCGTCAGCTTTAACTGTACATGATAAAAAGTAGGCTGTATCATTAACGAAAATCACGTTAACCTGAGTCTGAGTTTGATCCTACCATTAAAGGTCAGACGGATATGGCCATTCGGTAGAACTTTCAAGACCTTAAAACTTTCGTCTCAAACATTTTTGTCAAAAATACATTGTTTTTGTGATAATTGTTCGTCCCGGGACTTATGGAAGACCTTGTATAACCTCTCATTTAACGAAAAAAGGTATCCAACGTTAAGAACGCGTCGGCGATCGCGAGGTGATTTCGCGCGACGTTTCAGAAATTCCATCCGGCCGTTAGCGAGATATTTATGCCGAATAGCCGGCACCTGGGCCATCAAAGTTCGTAAATATGCCATCGATCGCAGATTGAACGTCCCTGGCGCGGCGATGGTAAACAGCGAAGATCGTCGAACCTATCCAACCGAAGAGTAAAATAAAATTCAATTAACACGGTTGTGGCAGGGTAATTTCAGAGGCGCTGCAACCGCGTCTTTGTTGCCGCATTGGCCAACGATGGCGGCCCATCTTCCTTCAGTCTATCTGGTTTCCTCGGCTCGTATCATCGACGACGTGTTTTGCTGCCTTTGAATCGGCCAAGTATTACAAACACCTGCCGCAATTTACTGTAATCCGCGTGCAGTGGTACGTCTGTTTTCCACGTCATCAGCGTTAACGGACGTTTCGCGGTTGAAGCGCGAAGAGAAACCGGTTTTCCCTTATTTTAACCGCCTCAAGTCTTCTATATTATATACTACTGTTGTATATATATATATATATGTATATGCGACTATGCGTCGCGTATATCTCACAAACACCGCATCAGTGGTGTAATTATAACATTACTGGGATTTAGCGGCGCGCGATCGGTAGTGGCCGCTTGTTGGAAGGCCGTCGCGCTTTGATACAGAGTTGATGCGTGTTTAGCCGGTTAACCTTTCGCAAGTTATGCCATTTTGATGCATTGGTAGCTTGTTTCGCCGTGGAGGATCGTGTTTTCCACCGTGGAAGTGGTAGCTAAACCAATGTCTTTATTACTATAAACGAATTGTAATCTTGTTGCTTCGTTTTCTACTTAATTAGTTTTGAATTGCTTCAGCTCTTTTATCTCTGCTTGTTAATACGATAATGCGACCATTGTAATTGTTTCGTTCTTAAAGAATACGCGAGAATGATCGTAGCCGTAGAAAGTAAATCTTGTTATTTTCAAACAAATTTCTTTGTATTCTTTGCTTTTGAAAACACTGTTCGTAAATTTTGTGAAAGTAAAATTTGTCTTTATAATCTGGACTTTCTAGCGTTAGCCTCTAGCTAGTGTTGGTTTCTAGTTTACGCACTTTTTGTTTTAATACGCAAGGGTGTGAACTTTGATCATTTTCCCTAGCAAACACAACGTTCTTTCTAGAACGAGAATATTTCTTTTAATCTTCCACTTGAAAAATACAACGTTGATTATTTTTCTTCCAACTAAGTACTTTCTGACCCTCGATTCTTCCAAGCTATTCCCAGTTTTTCCTTGCTATATCCCCTATATGAAATAAGGAAATGGTACTTTCTCCGAAATTTCAATTTCGATTTAGAATGGATCAAGGTTTCTTTTACCCTGAACTTTTCAAGTATCATTTTTTCAGATACGTAAAAAGCTAATACTCGAGCGCTTCAACAAATCTCTTCTCATTGGATTTATTCGTTTCATTGTACAGATGACTATATTGGTAGATTGGAAAGATCTCCTCTTCTATTTCATTGCATAACAGCTACATTGTACATTGATATATTGCTTTTCAGTAGATATTACGCTCATCAACCACGGCACACGTAAATTATAATCGACGTAAGTGCAAGTCTATCGATAATTATCCAACGCACAGTGTTCGACGTTAATTGCTTCAGTCGAGCGTTAACACGTTCGTTGTATACGATTCGAATTCGACTACGTAACAAGGATGATACGTACGCCGAGTAAGTAAGCGAGGAATGTGGGCGATCATTTCATTTGTGGTAAAAAATGGCGAGAACAAAAGTGGAACGACGTACGAGTCTCTCGAGATCCAAACTGATCAACTCGACGTTTTATTAATTTTCCAACTTCGTTGCTACGCAATTTTAATGCTCAATCGTGAAAAGACAAATATCGCGACTAACTTTAAAATAATTCATACAAAGGATATGTTTCAAAATGATTTATCAACAATGATTTATCAACGCGTACATAACATTACGGTTACTGCTAACCCAAGGTCCACCTGATTATATACATGCGACCATAACTTATAAAGGATGACACACGTCCTTAAAAACGGAGAAAAGGAAACGAAAGAGAAAAAGATGCGCAAACAACAAGCGTCGAGAAAATACTGAAATAACCGTAGGAAATGGCTCGTGACTGAAAAATGCGTTCAATTTTCCACGAATTCTGTCATTACTCCGGGGTGAGACTCGTCGAGAGGAGAGTTTCTGTGTAACCTGGCTACGGTAGCCATTACGAACAGGATTAGCCGTTAAAGAGGCAGCGTTTAGCAGCGCACTCATAAATCACGTGGAAGCGACAAGCAATTATAATAACTATCGTCGGCTATAGACGCATAAATAAAATAGTAGAACCCCTCGGCTAGGTAATGAGGCGTGCGAAACGGGATGCGAACCAGTTTCTCGACTCGTTAATCGCGACACGGGCAAACAGGGAAAGGTACTTTCACGGAAAAGATCGTCGCGACCGACGAATATTCGTCGAGTGTCTTTTTTTTTTTTTTTTTTTCAAAAACAGCACGGATATTAATTCCATATTTTGAGAAATTGGAAGCAATCGGTTCAATAAATTTGTTACGCTGATCGATGAATTACGAGTAACCCTCAACAGACGATTATTAAGTTGTTCGAAAAATGTATATAAATTCTGTAAAAAATATTTTGTACAGAGAAATGGAGAAACAGAGAAAAAGAGAGAGATAAATTCGTTAAGGTAGTCTAAGAATTACAATGGGAAATCAAATAATAATTATTAGTTTCGAAAAATTTATAGTGTCTCTGACAGTCGATTTATGTTACCATATACTGTATGTTATGTTATCTACTATGTATTTTTGTAAAATATTGCCTCATAAGAAGGTTGCTTACAACTGTAATTAACGTCTAACTAGCCATTAATTAACATAGTTACTTAATCGAGCCAAGCAACCTAAAGTAAATAAGAACTTCAACGATTATATTGGCTGTAAACTGGTTTGTATTCTTATCTTATAATATAGTAACCGCAAGACCATTACCGCGTTTGATAGTTTTATATTATAACTTTTTAATAAAGTTTTAAATCACCTATGTTTATGTTGCATTTTTCGTTTAATAATATCTATAAAATACG
Source organism: Bombus difficillimus (assembly GCA_014737525.1). NCBI lineage: Eukaryota > Metazoa > Arthropoda > Insecta > Hymenoptera > Apidae > Bombus > Bombus difficillimus. The sequence continues at coordinate 2,307,019 of JACXIT010000186.1, read as the reverse complement.
CTAACAAAGTTCGATTATTAAACGTTAGGTCAGTTATTAACCTATCAGCCATTGAATCGGAAATACTAACAACTCGATAAAAATCACTAATGAAAGTTGCGAATTTTTTTAATTATTTAATTTAATAAAAATAACAACAGAATACTATCCTTATATTATCTTCCACACCGATCGTAAGATAAAATTAGAAATAAATATCTTTCCACTAAATCATTGAAATCGTTTTGAAGAACGATCCAAAGAATGCTCTTCTTACGAAGTGAAATTACAAATAAGTAGCTATTCGCTAAATCACTTAAGACCATTGAAAAAAAAAAAAAGAAAACAGTTCAAAGAGTGCTACCAGTGTTTAAAATTACTCGTCGCTCGAGTCTCATATTGAATCGCCAATCGCGTCTCAACGCCAACTAATATTTCAGTCGAGTATTTTGAAATGCCAATGGTAATTGCTGCTCGCTTGTCCATGCATAATAGTTTTTACAGTTCCATTAATTTCGCCGCAGTGTGTCGTCGCTCATGAAAGGGCGCCTTTAGTTTTTAATATGAATGTTGCGATGATTGGCAGATCGATTCATACGAGCGTGAATTAGAGACAATATTTTATTGCAACGCGGCTTCTCCAGCGATACGTTATTGCTTCATAAACGATGATTCCTGATCTTTAACCGTGCTCCCGCAATCATTCCGAGTACGAGCCGGTGTTATTTACGGGCCACATAAATGCCAATTACGTATCAAGGCTCATAATGTGCATAGTCTGATAAAAATTCGATACATCTCGCACGTTTGAAAAAGGGTCGGTATAAAAGATAAATTATGATGAAACGTTTTGTAGGTACTTGTCTGATGTATGCACCTTAATGACTTGTTTATTATTTCGTTATTACTACGCTGTTTCAAAATAATATTTGATTAATATGTATATTACATGAATTATATATAATAAACATTCTATTATACAAGTATAATATTCATATGATATTCAATACATATTTAATTCCTTACGCTATCATAACATCGTGTGCTCGGATGAAATTGAAATTTTTCTACTTTTAATTCCAGTGGAAGTACAATGGTATCGAAGTGGAAACATTTGCACATTGAAATGTTAAGATAACAAGGTATTGAAATAGTGAAACCTTTACGCAATGAAAGTTCACACAGTACTGTCTTATTGTATCGATAAAGATATAAACACACCCAGCATAAGCTGCTTATAGACGAATAGTAACTTTAAAACAATTCGCGTCAATGAATCATAATAAGCCATTCCCATTGTGCGTCTCAGAAAATATTGTACATTCTCAAACTCCAATTTGCTCGGATAAAATGAATGATAAAAACTCGAATGAAAAATATATCATCGTAACCGATATAAAAGTACATTCTAAATGGCGTAGATATAGAAATGTACTTCACTGTAATAAATATTTCAAAAGCGAATAACAGTTACGGCGGAATGTTCATTAGAAGAGTGGAATGAACGTGATTAACGTTGCATAACATTTTCTGAAATATCTTAACTTACTAAGCAGTTTAACGTATAGTTAATAACCCAGAATATCCTTGGATAAATATATCACTACGCTTGAAATATTCACAAATCACCATTAGTTGACACGTTAGCAAATTGACTGCCACGGTGATCATCGGCAATCCGAGTTCGCTAAAGTCGTTAGAACGATTAGAAGAAGATAAATTTTATTAAGTAAAAAATATTCAAAAATGACATGGATGACGTTGTCACAGGAAAAGTACGCAAATACAATATAATATTTTGGAAAAATTAAACGTTACGGTATATTTCGATCTACCGTAAACCTCGAGATAAAATGTATAAAATTCACATGACGATCAACATGTTAACATTAACTTCAAAACTTCACGTCCTCGAGCCATCAGTCGATTCTCCCCAAAAGATATGCCTAATTCCTAATTCTATTATCCAGAAACTACAGTTTTATCGATCGACTAGCACAAATTTCTCTCAATCGAGCACAAGTATAACACAATTACGATGCAACAGCGCGTGTCATCGAATGTTTGCCAGGGAACCACCGCGAGGTAGGATCGTTGCACTGTCAGCCCCTGTTATACAGCACGAGATTAACGATAACGTGACTATGTTCTGTCACCTAAAGCACATATACCAGCCGAGTTCCCGGAACGGTGTTCCACGTAGTACTTCGTTCCTGGTAAAAACGCATTAATTAGATTTCCACTTAGCTGCCCTTCCTACGTTGCTATCCAAAGCGAAGCCTGTAAAGCCTCAAGGTCGCGGATACCTCATCGACGCTGGAATTCGAGCCGAGTTTCGAATTTCGAAGCGGAATGAACGCGAGTAGCTAGTTCGAGCAAAGAGGTGAAAAAGAAAGAAAGAAAGAAAAAAAAGAATTGAATTGAAGATTCGAAGGAGAAGAAGAGCAAGAGACGTTGAAGGGCGTGCAGGGAGTAGAGAAACTTGGTGAAAGGTGTGGACGAATAAAGTCGAATGTGCGAAAGACATAAAACTAAAGTAATTAAGAAACTGATAGATGACATAGGTAGCATAAAAGGAGATTATTAAAATCACCGATCTCAATGATCTTAAAATATGTTCTCGGTGCCAACATTCTGTACAACTTTTCCCTGTACGTGTGAACGTCGCTTGATCTTGCTCTTCGAGATATTCGCAAAAATCTTCAGTTCGATCTACGTCACGGTCACACTTCGTTTCGAAATAGACAGACGCCTCACGGCGTCCGTAGTTTCGCGTTGTTCGACCTAACTCATTTTCGATAATCATTTTCAACTCGTGTAGGAAACATCAATGGGATAAGTTCGAACGAGATAATTATTCGGCTACCTCGCGCTACTGTGAGATAATTTAAGGTGTTACACAATAAAACAGACACGATTCGTATTAACCTTTATGTTATCTCAGCGTTATTCAAAATTGGAAACACTTGAATCATGATGTTGAAGAAAGCGACCATTCGATTATTAAAATCATACTGTCGTCGAGCCAGGAGCCTTTACATATGTCAGGAACTATAGCTGGATGATACCTATAGGGAACAATTGATCAGAATGTTGATCTTGACAATATACTTCTAGATCATTGAAATCGAGAGTTTGTTCGCTTTGCAAATAAATTACCGAGATTTTTAATAAAATCTTTGTCGATCGTAATGTAGTTGGCGTTTACGATTGTAGTTTTATTTCAGAATAGCGCTACAAGCTAAAATAAATTATTCCAGCGTTTGTGACTTATTTCTTTATATTTTGCATGGGATTTACATCCATTTTAATTAAAAACTCGTATTCAATCGATTTTTACACTGAAATCCTATTAGCTATTTGAATTTCTGAATTGAAGATGAGAGTGGATAATTGTAAAAAAGAGAAACTAAAAAGGAAAATAAAGGAATAATAGAGCAAAGAACGAGAAGTAACATCGCTAAAGAAACGAAACTGAAAAAGTTCTATCTTTGAGGAGAAAGAAAAATTCTGTAGAAAAGGGAGAAACAGAAAGATCGGAAAGAAAATGGGGATAGGGAACATAAAAGAGAAATACTACATAAAAAGTTGCAAAATAAAATCGCGAGAAGACAAACTGGTAGCAAAAGGCGAGTGCAATAAAAATGTAAAGATACAAAGAGCAACCGTAAATTGGGGAAAGGAAAAGTAAATTAACGAATCTATTTCTGTCAGCAAGAGAAGTGCAAGAGAAGTGCAAGAGAAGGAAATGGACGGTTCAATTGCAAAAGCAAAGAACGAGAAAAAATTCGTTAAGAGAACGCGAATCAGATCGTAGGAAGAGCGCACAAAATTGATCATCGAAATAATAAAAGTATAGAAAAATAAACAGATAGAAGAAATCACGGAAATAAAAGAGGAAGCAAATACAAGAAGGCAGATTTCTTTCTGAGAAGGGGTTTAGAAAGAACATGCGAAGTAGCCAAGAACGACCAGGAACGATAGAAAAGAAATACGAAACAACCAAAAAAGAATGTTCATAATTTAAATATGGAATATATATTTATGCAAAAACATAAAATCACTTGCAGCTTGCAATTGGAAAATTATCGGCAGTCGTAATTTCTAACAAACGTTGTATTCGAAATTATTCGTGCGGAAATTATTCAAAAATAATGAAATACTCCTGAAACCTAATAGTTGACTTCTTGCGTCCATTATGCGATTAAGCATAAGAGAAAAAAGAGAGCTGCAGACGGGAACGAAACGCGTGGAGAGGGCAAGGAGCCACAGGGAAGGAAAGAAAAAACATGGAAAGACCGCAGAATGTGAAAAACGAACGAGCAAAACCCGGCGTAAAAATACGCGGAGGTGAAAGAAGAAAGCGAAAGCATGGCAAAAAGCGACCGATGCAACAGCTAAGAGGAGGCAACGAAACAAAAGCAACAACTTAACATGCACGGTGAAGGAATTAAAAGAAGTAAGAATACAGGAACTCGAAGTGAAGGGCCTGAGGAGAAGTGGACGAGGAAGAAGACGAAGCGGAGGAAGAAGCAGAAGTGGCAGAACAAAGGGAAGAAAGGTACAAAATAAACAACTTTGACCAAGTGGAATAAGAAGTGAAAGTACAAGATAACGTATCTAACAGGCAGAAGAATAATATAAAAAGAAGCGACTATCTAAAGCGAATAAGAGAATGAAATAAAAGAGTAAGATAGAAAGAAAGAATGAGAAGATAGAGGCTAGAGAGAGTACGTAAGTGGGGCCAAAAGTACATAGCGCGGCTCGCGGACCGCCATAACCTTTTATCAGTTATCTAATTAGCCGTTGCATTTAATTAGCGACCCGAGAAGAGGGCCGAGGAAGATAGGGCAGGCAGCGCGCGAGACCGACGTACGGTTCTCCGCACAGTCGTACGTAATTTTAATCGGTGCTCACGTCAGATAACGAAGGGTCGACGGATGAGCCGGCATTCGCCGCGTTTGCAATTAGCCGTGTTTTTATTTATTCGAGTATCTGGCTCCTATTGCGCCGCGCATCGACCGCCAGAAAGAGAACCAGACACCAGGAAAAGTAGTTTCTCGAGTACGTATCTTCTTTGATTTCGAAAGATCCTCTGATAATTACAGCGTTGTTCGTTTTTTGTTTCCGATTCAAACTTTTTAGAGTTATTACGCAGGTTGCTTGATAAGATGATAACGATTCATTGAAAGTAAAGATTAATAGTTGGAGAAATTGTTTGAAGTAATTGCACGGGAGTGACTTGTGAGAATTAACGAGCGTACTTACGTATATCTACATTGATTGACTTTCTATCTTCTATTTTGATCGATTCTCTGAATAAATCTAATTCTTCTAGTTTTTCTACTTTCTGATATCTGGAGGAAGTAGAAATCCAACTACCGTATAATATAGATATAACCACAAGATACGATATTCTACGGAACTTTAGTTGGTAACATGATCCAAAAAGATAGGATAACAATCAAAATTTCCGTCGCTGAGTCTCATCTTTGAGATTTCAATCAAAGAATATTAGGATATTCTCAGGTACACTGTTCGATTATCACCAACTTTTATTTCAATTCTTAATTTTTATATAGTTTCAATACCATACTTTATCTCCAAGGTTTAGATATACATCATATTCTAACGAACTCACGAAAAAGTTCGCGCATTTCGTTATTGCCACGAATTACAAAATCCTCTACATCTGCAACCTTGCATGAAATTTCACGGAATGCAAACCTCGCGATGAACCAACTTCGAGAACGCAATCTCTTTCATCGTTATCATTCCAAAGGCATCGTTCGATTTGGTAACGCGAACACGCGTAAAGAATAGAAGGATTCATCGCGAATCCAGCACGATGAACGCGATTGCTACTCGTTCGAAGCAAAAAGAAAACGTTTACGTAACGATGGACGACTTACCTTCGCCGGATCCTCGATGAAGCTGCCGATGGTCATCACGTGTAGGGTAACCTCGCGCGTGTTTTCCAACTCCTCGAGAGCAGCGTAGAGACCCTCGCTGACGAAATAGGGCTCGGGGCACGTGAGTCTGTAAACGATCGGCAAATTAGATAATGAACAGGAATGCGTCAAGTTGCATCCGTCGATGGCGAAACCGCTATGGACTAGGCTAAACTCTTCTCTACGTACAACCCCGAACGTATGTACGTACGTCGGATAACGTAATTAACGTTATGTAAGCGGTCGAGCGAGTTTGCTTCTTGCGAGGTTCATTAATGGGACGCTATTAGAATAACGAAATACGTGCTTTATTGTTCCATGTAAAAGTTACTGTTAGAGTGACTCGAAAGGATTGGTTGTTATTGTAAAAAATTTGGAAGAGTTATGGAAGTTTTAAACACGAGGAATCCGTCGATAATTTACATCGGATAGGTGATAATTAAGAGTGTCGATAATTTACGAGCGTATAAATACGGAAAGTTTTTACGCGAAATTCTTGAAAAAATAGACGTAATTGGAAGTAAAAATTTGGAAGCTGTTCTTTGCTTGTAATATTTCAGAATATAAAACCTATATTTTTAACTGTTATTATGTAATAGAAAACAGTCGAAATGAAAGTTTTAGTTGAATTTAGTAGTATTTCGAAGTAATGTTATACATTACTTAAGACATAGTTAGTAATTTATTATTAACACTTTAACGGATATGTGATAACGGAATATGAATTTTATCAAAATGTACGAATTAATGACGAATTAATAACTAGTAAAAGTATTGGGCTGGCAACTAAGCGATTGCGGATTTTGTCATTAGATGGTATTGACAAAATCCGCAATCGCTTAGATGTCAACCGAATACAACCTACGCTCGCTACGTCGTTGAAGAATTAATACAAACAAATTTACCAACATGTATATATATAATATTTTAATCCTTAATTAACTTAAAATATAAAATATATTTTTATAGATCGTAACTACTATAGTAGTGCATACGACTATATTCCAGAAAATAGAGACAGCTAGAGACAAGCAATTTCAGAAGATTTCTCTAAGATAAATGTGCCACGAGGTCTGTGTGGATATCTTTAAATAAATTTCTATAGCAACGCGGCTTGCACGTGGAATCCTCTAACAGTTTTAACTCTAAACAGTAAAGAGCTCGTATATAAGAAACGGCACAACCAATCCAATTTAACAACGTCTTCTCTAGACCAACGATAAGTGCAAATAGAGCATAAGTACAATTATTCAAAAAGTCCGTAAAGTACGGTCAAAGTCACATTTTAATTTCAATTATTAAAAATTATTGCTATAAAATTTCACAATTGGATGTTGAATTTCTAAATTAACGTTTATTTTCCGGTACCTTTCTTAGCCTAATGTCCAGCGAAATAAAGGCGAAGAATCCATCTATGATAATAGCAACGTATATCTTTTATACGTCATACACGATATATCGTTAGGGAGATCGATCAAACTACGCATAAGTCATACCCCATAAATTAAACTACATAGAACAACGACAATCGCAAAGATTACTTTTCAATAGCTTTTTTGGAATTTACAATTACTTATGCTTCTTCTTTACGGTAAATAAATTTACAGAAATAGGTTTTCTTCTATCAGATGTTGGACACCAACAATGTACCTGAATGATGTGAAATGAATAACTTTATAAGAAGCGAGGTTGTTGATCTTTCGCTTCTTAGAGGTTCAAATGAGACATTGCGAGTAGAAATAGACGACTTGCAATAGATGTGAACACAAAAAAGAATCAAGCTGGTCGATACCACATTCTTAACTATAGTTCTTGTAGGAGCCTTCGTTACATAAAAAACCATGCTTCTTGCCCTTTCTTTCGCAAAACCGCAACAACATTCTTGCGAAGGTATATACACGAGAGCATCGATATTATTGCCAAGGAGAAACGTGTGGTATCATTATCGCGAGAAACAAGGAAAAAAGAGAAAGGAAGGTAAAGTGTGCAGCGAAAGGGAGTCGGAGAAGGAAGGACTGGAAGTATCCTTCTCCGTTCAGCTTCGTGCACCAGGAGGTTCCTCGATTACGCGGCCATTCGAAATTTTCGAGGCTCTTCCGACAGCGGCGAGAATCACCCTCGAAATTGATGTTGCCTGGCCACGCGATCTCTCCGAGCCACTCGAGCCTCTGCTCGATATTTCTCGCCTGCTCTATCCCCTTTCCGCCACTCGAACAAGACGCTGCGTGAACATATTTATTACAGCTGCCCGTGACCCCTGCAGCATACTTTATTGGTTATGGCCTCGTAAATAGGATGTTTTGTCGAGATTCATCTCGCGTTATGCTCGTTGTTGCTCGCGATGACTTAATACCGGAAGATTGATTACGTATGGAATGTTAGTGGCGTTGATGGTCGTATAGGAATTTCAACATCTTCCGTGGAAATTTTATGATATTCGATGGATATAAAAAATATTCGCGCATTGTTGTATTTATTATAGTATCTGTATATTAATTACTTACGTTACATACATTATACACTTTTATATCTCTACAAACGATGGATACGGTACAGATGAAATGTACAGAAGCAGATAGAAAGGAAACACTTCGTTGGAAAGCAATGGAACGTGCCAGTACATTCTATAGCGGTTATATTTTTTCGTAATTAACCTTCTTGAGGGCAATGAAACGTTACATTTAGCTGGAAGATCGAAAGCAATAATGGACTAAGCAAAATTTTTTTAACGAATTTATGGCATTGATTTAATCCAATAAGCTGTATGGATCGTTCTTAAGTTTCAGTACGCTAAATGAAAAAATTATTTTGACACGATTATGTTAGAATTTTATTAATAATTTGATCTTATTTTTTCATCGCGTTCTCGCAGACCTTCAGAAACGATAAAACGATCATTTAACGATTTGAAGTATAGCAAAACGTAAACGATGACATTATGGATGTATCAAATAGAAACGAATTACGGTTAAAAATAATAACAAACGAAAACATAAAACGAAACGTATAGTATCTTTATAGCAATATCGTTTAAATTATATCGTATACGGACTCTTTGTTAAAATAAATTCCATTTCTCATAAAACATATTAATTCTTCGTTAAAAAAAACTTCCAACTATACAAATAATAATTTTCTCAGAATTAAACAAATTTACACATAAATCAGTATTCAAATGGTAGCTCACTAAACTACTTGTGTACCGTAAAGATCAAATCGCATTCACTAACTCCGCTAACTAAATAACCCTTCAAGTATGTGTCTTAATGCGCTCCCATTGGAAAATTGACGGCTATTAACAAACGTTCACAAATCGAACGGCATTAACAAACGAGATAGGGTCGTTAAGTCGTTGGAAATTGACCGTTAAAACGATAAATCAACAAATGTAACGATAATAAACGAAAACGCAGCACGCACTTTCGCTTGCAGCCTTTTTAAAACACGATCACCCGTTTTCAATTATCGACTACGGAGTTACGCTTCCAGCAAACAAACGCTCCCGTCTCCTAGGTAGGGGCTTTGGATCCTTTTCAATTAGAAACGGAGTGTGAAAATTAATTACCATCGCCCAAAACCGGTCCAGCCACAAAATGCTCCCACGCGATCTTTACAAGCCGCCGCGGTTCCGTATAATTAACAATTTATACGAAGCAATTCACCGGTGGCCTTTCGCGTGACCACGTAACCAATAGATCTCTTCGATCCTCGAATCGATCAATCGCCCACGTGGCTCTCGGTGAAATCACATTCGTTTTAAATACCAAGACCCACGGACGGTTTACAAATTTTCTTAACGATACCGTATTCTTTTTCTTTTCTTTTTTTTTCTTTTTTTTTTTTTTTCTTAAGATAAGTTGTTTCTTATACTAGATAAAATTAGGTTCCGTTGATTTTGATCATTTTCTTCGTAGGACTTTTATTTTATTTTAAATGAGACACGGACGATTAATACGACATTTAGTTATTTCAATGAGAAGTTAAAATTAGCATGTTTTAATCTTATTCTCGTTTTAGCAAACGAAAGGGACTTGTAACGTTTTAAGATGTTTAATATGAAATTGACAGGAGAATTCACGCGTACCAATAGAAGGTTTCTCGCGATTCGTTTAAGCTTGAGATATTTTTTAACGTTAGAAAAATACAACTCGGTCGAGGTTATTGGAAAAATGTGACAGGTTTAACACGTTTTAATAAGATTATTTCCTAAGTAGAAAATTATTATAAGCGTGAAATTAGAAGTTAATACAGAGAAATAAATTTCAATTGGGTTGGCTTGAATCCTCGTAGAAATTACTCCGAAGAGAGATGAAACAACGTAAAAGAATCGAGAATTTTTAAATAAAGAAACTACTATACGTGCTATATGAATGAATAAATTAACACGTCCTTCTCGTTCAACGGGTTAAGAAAGAAGAAAATGAAGAAGGTAACGATAAGCAACGACAGGCTTCTTTTAATATATTAAGGCTGCTTTTAAAATTTTCTGAAAGTAATTGAAATTACACGAAGAATTATACTAATCGATTGTGGAATTTACACGTGCAAAGTGTTCGAAGATTTAAGAATCAAGAAGCTTAGATACTTAATAATTTAAAATCTCGGAAATATTCGAAAATGTAAAGATTCAAGAATTTAATAGAAGTTCCGTATAGAAAAAGTTGCATGAGCAGGGGAGTAACGAGGTTCGAAGAAAAATTTCAGCACACAAGGAAGAATTTGATTAAATGGTATATAATTATTCGGAGGATTCTTGGACCGTTCATTAAATTCAATCTTTCCGCGTAACGACTTTAACGCCTATAATTTTCAATGTTCGTAATTGAAATTCGTTCGGTTATCCTGTTATTCGATCAATTTTATAGCATCGATGAATCTATAATTAAATAACAAGAAAGATAAAATTGAAATCGAGATTTTTACATGGTCATTAATTAAAAAAGTCGAGAATTGATTATAAGAGGAATATACCGATCGTAAAATGCGTCTGGAGAACGATACCGAGCGAATAAACATTTTTCGAGATCTTTGCGATTCTCCAGCACGCTATTGAAATTAGTTTTATCGATTAAAAATTATCGTCGCATAAACGAATGATAGTTTTCTTTCATTTCCTCTCCCTTCTCCCTGCCTTTTTGTCTGTTAAAGGCCGGCTTATTAGTTAATTGTAATTTCGATTTAAATAAGAATCGCCTCCCACGATGAAACATCTAATAAACACCTCTTAACTCTCGACATATTTCTCAGTCTGCTGTAAACATTTATATTCTGCGAGAGTAATTTACAAACGAGCATTCCGACCGAGGAAAACGCAATTCGAATGCCACTAACGATCGCACCTCGATGGCTCAGAAATTTATTCGTTGCGTTTCCATGAATCATCACCTTGCCACCGCGTGTTTGATCATCTCTTAACGAAGACCATTGTGCGACAAGTATTTGTTAAATATTTTTATCTGATAAATTAGTTGACATGTATCCTTGATAAATATGTATAGAATGGATTGTTTCATACTGTTTCATTTGTTAACGAAACGTTTGTTCTGGTAGTTTCACCTATCGTCAACTTTGCTATTGTTAAATTAGATTTTAATTAGACCGGGACAATTTGATTTAGATTTCAGTTAATCTATTAGATCGATTCATTTTACGGTATTTAATTTTCATTTTTGTATTTTAATATCTTACGTGATGGATGTCGTGGACACTTAGTTATATGGAATACGTAAAATATACGATATAATGTAAACTAAGGTGAAGAATGGGTACTGCAAAATTCGATAATTTATAATTCAAACTCTCGAGCGTTATCTGCGATGCAATGATAGGGTATAATGAGTGTAATTTGAGGATATTCGATCAATGAACTGTATACGATTGAATAAAAATCGAATGGAAACCTCTCTAATCATGATCTAATAAAAAATAGAATTTTTACAAATGATAAAGAGCAAATTGTTTCAAACATGCATCTTTTCAAAATATAAAAGGGTGAAGAGATATTATATATGGGATTATAAAGAGAAAAATTACGTTATAAAAAATATAAAATATTAATTAAATATTAATTATGTAAAGTAGCAAATTTAATTTAGAATACTGACATTGCAGTTGTTAGTGAGATATATACGATATATGGTTTTATTGTTAGCTGTTCATCTTAAAAATCCGTTATGATATTCTCTTATGAACTCCAAGACACTGATGTTATCGTACACAGGCGAGCATGCACCGTCCATTATATGCCATCGTTCAGCCAGTTCGGATAGCGTACACAATTCCTCCAGTCCTTATTTATTAAATATTTCAATCAAGTTGCCGGGTTAAAGAACTCCTACTCCTACGACAGCAATAGTAATAATGATAACTAGAACCCGGACAAGAGCCGATACGATACAAATGACCACAAATCTGTAATTTATTTGCCGAGATAAAAGGTTAGACGTTGCAATATTGTGAAACAAGCCGTGTGCGTAATGATACTAAAATGGGTACGGTCCATGCTTTATTTACTAATGCTACTAAAATAGATACGGTGTTTCGTAATGCAGTGTGTGTACAGTGTGTTCCATTTAGTGTAAACATTAAGTTCTTTCTGTTGGAAATATCCGTATAATTTCGAAATAATTTCGACGAGTGAAGCGTATAATTATAAACTAAAAATCACCAGAACATCGGTATTATAATACAACAGTTTCGAGAAGTAACAAATATGTCATATTAAAATTAATAATATAAATTGATATTGATCCTGTAACTAATTAATTTTGACATTATGCGATCTCTAAGCTACGTATCTGTCTATTTAATATTTTTGAAGTATTAGTTCAAATTACGATTAAATTAAATATTATTGAAGTAAATTAATGTAGAACGTTGTGTATCTTGTTTGAAAGTTGCTGAATCTTACTGCACCATCAAATAGTTTGCTACATCATTAAGATTAGTAACGAATTAACATCTTAGCATCAAAAACTTCACAAAAAATTACCAACTATGTAGTACCATTTATTACTACCATCAATTCGCTAAAAACTCGCCTTCAAAAGCTACTTCACTCATATCCTTCATATATACGAAGATAGTTGTACAGTAAATACAAAGTAAAAGCTAGCCGTGTAACCGCAACAACGAGGTAAAAAACTCGAAGCTTCACACGCTTGATGGTTGACGACGATATACATATATAATATAATTTAATAATTTAATAATACCATACAGGTTGAATAAGAAAATATCAAATTCAGCGGGAGCAGGTGTCACGAATGATAGCCGCTCGTGCATTTAATTACACCGTGGTTATAGAACCTAAAGACAGCAAAACTAGACAGTGAAATATTATTACGAGAAGCAATTAAGGGATCGGCCTACGAGCTTACATGAAAGAAAAACGAGTTATCGCTCAGGAATTAACTACTTGTGCATCGTTCGTTCTATTAATTACTTATAATCGTACTTGCAACACTTGCTAGAACGTTCGATATATGTAGATTGAATTTCAGCAGCGGAATCCCATTTCCAGGGAAAATGTGTCAAAAGTTTTTAAAATTGGAGGAGATTGAAAGTGAAAATGAAAAAATACACAGTGATGGGCATCGAATTGAAAATTGTACGATACGACGAGAGTTCGAGTAATTTTCAATGTGATTTTATACTTCAAATCTTTAGAGTATCGAAGAATCTCGAATCTTCAGTCTCAAGATATTTTGAGTCTTAATATCTTTCGAAGTCTGGAGAAGTCAACGGTTTTATTCAATATCTTATATAAGATAATAAAGATAGATATAAAATATTAAAGGTAGAATCTAACAATATAAGAATTCATATAACGGCCGTAAGGTTTTCAAGATTTAGATAGGTCAAAATGGCGCTGGTTATGGAATAGAATAAGAATGAGACATCCAGTGGTACGTTCGGAAGAGAAATCAGGAATAAAAATGTTTGAAAAGTAAACTCACGCGGACGTTGATACATTACAATTATATTACAATGAATTTACTGAAATAAAATTCCTAGAAACGTGGATCGTGTTTCCGATTACGTAACCGAGGCTCGGTGACACATAATGAAGCGATGGATGGCTCTAACGACGCTCGTAAACACGAAAGTATTAAATATAAATTCATAAATCATTTTATGCTAATGTTCAACGAAACACGTGTCCCGTTTGTTAGATGGGCGTAGAATCGTAGAAAAAATATTTCCTATATGTCACGTGTGTAACGTTGAACACTGTTTCGAGCACGCATAATTGCCATCCCCACTATCTGATTATTATTCCAAGCTATTTTTATAAGCGCTGGTGGGACTTTCTTAAAATTTCTTTCGAGGCTTAAGAATGTCTATTAACAGATTCAAACGTGAACGTATCGTGTTAAAATGTTCTACAAGTGCCCATAGGTATTAATGGTGTTCGTTTCTAAACGATGACGTGGCTGTCCCACTGTGCCTACTTCGTCGACACGAATCGCAGGCAGAATCAGCAAAATTGCTAATAACATGAGAATTATACGCAGAAATGAATATCTTGTGTAAAAAAGAAAAACCAACAGTCACTGTGTTATATCTCTTTTTTTCTGTTTTACCTATATCATTTCTACCTACGTGCGTTTTTCTTTATCGTACATTGACACGTTCGTACCAAATTCAACATTATTAATTTGTGATTATTATTTTTATATATTGGAATAAGAAATCTTCTTTAATTATTATTTAACAATAAGCGAAGGAACGACGTTTACGTCGGTTTCTATACAGATCGTCATGAGTCAATTTTACGAACGTCAACCCGTCTACCGACAGTGAGATAAAGTGCGATGGTTTTACCAACATAATTGCTCGAAGTCAAAATTTGGAAGTTGTTCTATATTCATAGGATGTGGGCGTTCGATAAGTAACAGATCGAAGTATCTCCGTTATTTAATTAGAAATGGTACGTAATAGTGAAGATGATATCGAATAAAGAACTGTAAAGAGTTTTGTCCATTTATGGTTATCTCTTCTTTTCGAGAAGTGCTTCGGAGTAACAGGAATATACCATTAAATCATACATAATAGAAGAAAAATAGAAATGAATTTTTTCGTAATGCAATTAATTGAATCTACAAGCATTTCGTTATTTATATGCTTGTCACTATCTGTATATCAAAGCAATTTTTAATCAAATTTCTCATAACTAGAAAATAGACAGACAAAGGAATATACAGAGCTCACATTTCCCCTTAGTTAGAGATAGTTGGAAATCGATTTCGTTTCACGAAACCAGCTTCGCTGTAAAAAATGTAAGTAAAATTTCAGGTTTCAGTTCTCGAGCTTCGAAGCATATCTCGCGCGCAAAAATTCTAATCGATCCTAACGGTACGTACGATGATTTGCAATAAATTTCACGCGTAAAGCAGTGAAACTGATTCGCACGCACGATCACCCACACGAAATCGCAGGAAAACATGTGGGCGCCTCTATCAGCCACGCATGTAAGCACGAACGAACTGGTTTCTCTGGCGACACAACGTAGAATTTCGTTAGTCTTGCGAATGACGGCCTGTTTATCCCGCATCCTTTCCAGGTCTTCCTCGAAAAATATATTTTTCAGCCATCTCGTCTGTCGTTCGCCAGGAGATTGTATGAATTTCATGGCAACAGGCTCATCGACTCTAATGCACTTTTGAATTTACAATGAGGAATCTAAGACGTCGAAGAGAATAAACATAGTGTTTAATCCTGTAATTTGCAATATATAGATATAATTGCGTAATAGCCACGAAGACTAGTTTTTTAAACAGCCGGAAATATATATACCAAATGTCATGTTAAATTCCATATTAACGACATTTAACGACAGGACATACCAATTGCTGTTCTACGCGAAAATAATCACGTTACACAGCGTAAACGCGAGATACAAGTATTTCAAATAATATGTAATATTTTAAAATAATATTAAATAAATAATATAGAAATGATGATCGAAACATTTTTAGCTATCCTTAAATTTCTGTATCAATGTGTAGGTTAATTTAATAGATACAGTTTCAACAAAACGACTGTATAACTGCATCCTGTCGGGGAAAAGTATTAATAAAATATGGAATTTTAGATGAAAATCTCGGTAATCGTAAATAAATATTAAGAATATTTTCCTGTTGCGAAAGATTCAATGGCTTGTAATAAAAACTAATTTTCTACAATTACATGTCATATCGTTGATTACGATCAAATTTGTATGATTAATTATTTATTATATAATTAATTACAAAATTAAGAAAGAAAATGTCTTATTACAAAAGCATCGTTGGTGGAAAGAGACATACAATGTTGTTCATTGTTTGAATATAATATTTAAATATTGTTCAAATATAATAATATTTCATATAGTTGGTATAATAATTGGTATATGGATTTTAAAACATTGTGATTTAATATTAGGCGAGGAACGTTTATTCAGAGAATTAGAAAGTTCAGATTATTCGCATTGGGTCTAAATCTAGTAAAGGACGATTAACATAATAATTTGTTTCGAAGAACGTTAACATTTGGGGAAAGCGTACAGTTCGTTTCGGAAATAATATGTATGTCGCTAATTTGAAAATAAATGGGTTTGCGTGGTGAGTTAATGTAGGATCAGTGCCGTAAATCTTTTTGATGTTGGTGCTTCATCATTTTAATCACTGCTATCTTTCAAATTACTTGCATACCGTCCAACTTATTCTAACTTTTTCAATCTTATACAAATTTTCATAAATGTCCAAAGATCGGGCCAGATTCTCTGAATTATCTACAGAGCTAAAAACAACTTCTACGTTTAAGGAAATCTAAGGAATCTTAACAATTTTCTAAACATTTCAATTCGTTATCCCTTCCACAATAATTTAAAATTAATCTGAAAACTGTGAGCTAAAAGAGCTGAAACAAGCAAATAAGGATTAGCAACATTAATTGAGAGGCTTTTTATTTAAAAAAGTGGTCTGTAGTATACAAGTGCCAAGTGTATTTTTTAATCAAACAGTTGAATAATTCTAACATTTGTTTTTTTTTTTAATCTAAAATGATCAAAGTTCTTTGACAATCATTACGATTACCAATTCAAATAATTGGCTCTTTTCCGGATAGTTTTTCGATTGCAGCGAAATATTCCCATTAAAAAAAAAAGAGGGAGAATAAAAAATGCCATCGCTGAATTTGGATGAAATTAAATCCAAAAATCGTAGTGCAGTCCAGGGAATCATAGAACGCTAAAACGTACGCCAAAACGCTGAATAAAAAATAAATAAAAATGCTTCACCTTTAAAAGTAACAAGTAAACATCACGCCCATATTACATCGTCGATCGATTTTTATGATCCTGACGCAAACACCAGATATTCTTTTTAATCTCACATCCAGGATCGTTACCAAACACAGATATTAAATCGATACCGCGCGTGATTCAACGAGGCGCAGTTCGTCGTGGGTTTCGTGCTTGCGTGTACAACTTTGTACGCACCGTGTCTGCACGTTTCGAACTAAACGAACATTTACCCGTTGCGTACACGTTACCATTAATCTTCGGGCTCTGTCACGAAAGAACGGAGCCTGCTTCCCGATAATTCGTTAATCGTCGCTTAATTACGCCATCGATCGAGTTAACGATTCACGCGTGCACCGGGAAACGCGGCGAGGTTGAGCCCTTTCGAACGAAATCACCATGGCCCGTCGCTTTGGCTAATTACAAAATCGCTTCGCGTTCACCTCTTTATCAACCTTCCCTTTTCTCCTTCGACTCACGCGACACGTCTTTCTTATTCACTGATTTTCACATCATCTTTCCATTCGCGCGAAATATTCCTGTCGCAGGAGACGATTAAAAAGGTTTAGAAGTAAAGCGCAAAAGATTTTGCATTTATGAGGAATCTGAAAGTGCAAAAAGTGCACAAAAGTACACGAATGTATATAAAATAAATTTCTGCTTAAGTTGCATTCTCTTCTTTATAGAAATATGAATTTGCATAAATATACGTAGTCTATCGATAACTGGTGGTGTCTAGGAAGTAGAACATTTGAACGTGGATATTTTGAAATTCTTATTGGAACTTTTCTAACCATTTTTTGAAGGAAGATTATCCGTGGAAATTTTTTTAGAAGAATTACTTACTGTGTGCCTGTCTAATGTGTAAACTATAGAGTAAAAAATCAAATTAAATTAATCGTTGTAACCAAAATTGCTATAGTTACAATTTTAACTTATTTTTTATTCATTATTAATTTAATTAATTGGATATCATGTTTCCTATCACTTTTGAATAGTTTACCATTTATGTTCCTTTTACCGAATATCAGTACATTCCAGATATATTTCGTAATTTCGATATAATTATCCATCGACTAATTTTTCTTCGATATAAAAATTCTGTAACTCGCTTCATAAATCAAACTACTTCAGCTTCGTGCTTTTCGAAATTTCGTATCCTGTTTTACCAGTTTTACATTGCAACCTAATATGTTTCTTCCGCGAAAGAATTAGATCAGGACCCTATCGTGATCGATATTAAATAAAATATTGAAACGTCCATAAGAATCTTTCAATCATGTTTCTTCATTTTTACATTGCAACCTAATCCGTTTTTCCCCTCAAAATGATTATATCAGAATTCTGTTGTGATCGATATTAAATAAAATATTGAAACGTTGATAAAAATCTGCCGATCATGTTTGCCAAGTTGTCAACAGGGAAACACGCGTTTAGATACTTGTTACTTGGATTGTCAATATTTTTGACGTAATAATTTATTTACTCAGGGATTTGTCATTTCAAATTATCTTTCCAGAATTTACTAAATGACGCAATTATCATAAATCTAATTCCTAATAATTAATTTTTAATTCTTCGATTAAAGAAATTCTGACCAAAAGTAACGTAAAATGTTAACATTAATAATTAATATTTCCTATACATACGTGATATATATTTCGAGAATTAAAACGTGTTACTCATTTTGCCATTAAATATAAAGATTAAACAATTAATCATCCATTAAACAAGTGCATATCTTTATAATTACAGTTCATACATCAATAAGTATTCACCGATCTCTCTGTTATCTCTAAGTTTTAATTCACGGGTCGAACATATTGCGATTTTACGTTCAGATAAGTAGATTCAGTCGACAGAAGTTCATTTGATAGGTACACTACTACTAACGCACGTCTTACTTCGACACGATTATTCAATTGATACTGCCAATGCAATTGTTGTCTTTTAGATTTTGTATTCTTCCACAAGTTAACAATTAGGCAAAAAGAAGAGAAACAAAATAGAGGATAATGTATCGAAACGAACTATTTAAGATACATTATTTTAAAATAAAGACATTTTTTTACAAAGAAAAAATACGGCTCTAAGAATAAGTAGCAACGAATGTGTTAATCTAATTAATTAAAATCGAACTAACTAAAATTTCGTCCCAATAAATGCACTTCCACCGTAATTAATATACTGTAGATTTTTATAGAAATTTGTATTTTTAAACAATCAAATGGAATCTAAGTAGACGTTTATTTCACCCACTGAATATCATAAGTACTATAGTTTCAATATTTTGTATATCTTTGTATATTATGTTAGCATATACGTGCACATTACCAATTACAGCAAAACTATTTCGAACTGATAAAAAGAAATTTAAAAAATAAAAAAAGCCGATACCTATCTATCCGTCTTATCAAAATCGCTATAAAAGAAATTTCTTTGACTCATTCCTGACGATATTCCCCTTTTATCGCAGACTACGTGAAATTTATTTGATGCTCATCGTATAACACGCGTGTGCCGGTAACACAGCATTTAAAGCATCACGTTAGCCAGAAGCCGCGATGCGGGTAGTATTATGGAATCAATTTGCTAAATGGACAGACCAGAGGGTGAGGATAGACGATGAGGGCGGTAGAAACCGGCAGAAAAACGACAGAAGACCGATGACGAGGAGTAGGCCGAGGGAAAGACGCGAAGAAACGCAAAATAGACAGAACACACAGGGGCAGGGAGTCAACACGTGGCCGCACCCTGATTTCACGCATGCGACGACTCGTGCAGAGGAGGAAACCGAACGTGGAGTCGCTCTGCCTCCTCTGACCACGCGCGCACGTGAAACGCTGCGGCTATGCGGTCAGGACTGATTCATAGGTTCTCCTGCGTCACCCTAAGCTGCTCGAACTGCGTTTTATTAACGCGACGATGAACCTTCAAATTGCATTACACTGGCTCGCAAAAGTATTGGTATACTTGTCGTAGAATATTTGTGTGTATATATATGGCGTATGTTATATAAAATATGTTGAAATTTCATTTAGACTGTAATGAGACACGATCGTTACCAGTTACGATTATATTGGTAAAATTAAAAACCAATCTGAAAATGTAATTAAACAAGTCAATAATTTACTAATAAGCAACGATATTCAATGGGACAATTTGTAACGCTTAATGTACGTTTGAGATTACCATTCGCGTTGTATACTAATTTTATATTAAAAATACATCGAATTATTATTTTGTATATAAAGAATTTTTAAGTTTGAACAGTTTGCACAAAATGTTTCGATTCGATGATGCTCGTTAGTAGGCTCTGACATACGAGAATGTCTAAACATTTAACATATGTATTTTCTACAAAACATTAATTAAGATAATTGCGTTTAGATAGAAGAAAGAGCATACATGTGATTAAATTCTCCGAAGTAATTGATTAGCTTATCGACGTAGTACATTACGTTCGAATATTATTCATTGCTATACATAGTTCCACATATCAGAAACATGATTTATTTTATCTTGGCAAAACAAGCAATTGTACAAATTCCTAAATTCAGATATTATCTGATATTTTATTTACGAGATTCTTTTCTGCGACTGTGCCGTAATTCTTACACAATCGAGAATAATTATTATGCTATAATAATTCGGTTAATGGAACGATCGATTACTGGAGCATCGATCAATGGAAAACTTGCGGATGATCCTTTGTAAGAAAGATTGAAGAACAAGTCAAAACATTGAACGAAACTATCACATTTTTATTCCAGATTTTATGTTCCTGCGTAATGTCGATATTTATAAAATAGTTAAAATAAATTTGTTTAATACGAAAGAAATATTATATTCGATCATGCGAATAATACCAAAGATCCAAACATATATAACGATTAGTTTACATTTATTAGTTGATATAATCAAGGTACGTACTTCAAAACTTCCTCCATCAGCAATTTATCTTCAATTCACATTTCAATCCTACCATTCGACCAGAAACTTTTCTCTATGATTTAATTACACACTATATTAATTTCAATATTAAGGCCAGCGAAGAAGACGAGTCAAAGTAACCCAATTAGTTATCTCGATCGTCTACCATGCAAAGCTTAAGACTCCATTATTCCCACCCAGACAACCGTATAACCAATTCGTTTTCTCCCGGCGTGGCTCTCTTCGTGTTCGTACGCCCGCTAATTGTCCACATATATTGTTCTACGCGTAAAATCAACCACGCACACGCGTGTATACCGCTATACCTCTCGGTCAACAAGCCGGCATCTTAGGTGCAAACGCCTCGAGTGTCTACCGGGTGGTCCATGAGACGGATCTTGTAAAGCAAAATGTCAAGTCCTCGATCTTCCTGAACAATCGATCATTTTAGGTTGCATCACGAACGCCGCGATAGAGTGTGATGCAATCCATCGCATCGTCTGCAGAACGACAGTCACGTGTAACCAACACGGGCAATTTCGTTCACTGAAATTGATTCCTTTCTTACGACCGATCAATTTAATTGATATTAATTCGATTGCTTTAATCGTTGATTGAAAGATATCCGCGAATCGTATGTGTCTATAGAAAGAAAAATGTATTGGGTGTGATGGATATAGGTAATTTATTCGTTCATAGCGACTCTTTGGGAATGTCTGATCTTGCCGTTTTAATTTATCGAAAGATTATTTCTTATGAATAAAACTTTCTATGAGAAATGATATTTTATATAGGAAGTAAGTCGATAGTCTATTTCAGATGAAAATTAAGATAAGAATTTTGTAAACTGTAATGTTGTTCTTCAAGTATTGTTTGGAAACACTATATCAACAAATCGTTATATATCTCTGTTTCGTTCTTAAAGAAAGAAATAAAGCAATTTCTGTTGATAAGGGTAGAAACACTTTTAAATAGAGAAATGTCCAGTTTTAGTGAATTCAAAGTAGGCACGCGTCTTATTATAGTATTTTTGTTTCTTAATTGTTTAATTAGGGTATAGACTCTGTGTTACGAAGTTTAGTAAAATTAGATTTTTTCATTCATCTTACTTTCTTAATGAATTGTTTTAACGATTAATTTAATTATTACTTTAATAAATTGGAAGCATTAAAATTTCTTGTCTTTTTCCTTTTGTTTTACATTTTACTTCACAAAAATTCCCACGTTAAGATATAATTCTTCCAATTTCTTTCTATCAAATCTATCAATTTTACTGAACCATTTATAAAAATAATATGTTAACAGAGAAACACGAATATTCCTTCCAATTAACACAAATATACACAAATTGTTCTACAAATTGTTCAATGGTTTCATTGTATCTATATCCATGACACCCTATAGAAGGTAGTATGCGTATCACGAGTTCATACAACTCACGGCAATACAAATCGCTTGATTAGACGGGCATACCGTTGTTGATTGCGCATCAGCTCCGATGTTAATCGATCGACAAAAATATTCGTCTGTGGCGCCGCTCCAATTTCTACCATCGTTTCTCTGACACATTTTCTCAACCATTTTGATCGTTGCCGCAACCTGGCCGATTTGCCGGTCGCGAAACTTTCAGCGTTCTCGTTAAACAAACATGACGCGCGTTAAGCTGTGAATTAGCATTTTTATTGTGCCTCGCGGCCTCTCATTGGCCTTTATTGCTCCTCCGCCAAGTACATCCTGTTATCCTTGAGTAAAGTTTAGTTTTCGAGTAAAGTAGAAGAAGCATACGACGCAAAGGAAGAGCAAAAGTGTGCGATAACACGGGGTAGAATCGTTGAACGTGTATACGAGCGGAATCGATGTGTTCATTTATAATTAAACGTTAAAAAAGTAGTTGAAATGATAATTATTTCGTAGGAGTGTATGCCAATTTAAAATACTCGTTTAATATTATCGTACTATTAATTAAACGTTATTAATTGGAAGTATTCAGTTGCGAATAAATTTCAAGGAAGCAAGAATAGGAATGAAAATTAATTTATAGGAATTTATGCCGCTTTCTTATATTTTACTTGAATAAGAATGTAATTTAGTTGGAAATAATGAAATTTTAAGGAAATGTTATTTATATTAACTTATACGGCTATGATATAATTTCATTTAATGTTTTTTTAATATTGATAAAATTATTTCTTCCGGTCGTATCACTTTAGAATTGACATCGAATTAAGAGTGAAATATAATTTTCACATTATTGGAAATATTCAACTGAATAAATTTGAAGGAAACGGTAGAAATGAAAAATGATTCGCGAAAGCATACGTCGATATTATTGTTCGAACAAAATTTTTAGAAACTCGAGGGGGAAGTACTTTTCTATAAGTAGAATATATCTACTGTGTATAAATAAAATATTTACGTTTTATCTTTTATCCTTGTAAGCAAGAAACAAAAATACGTTGGATATAGTCATTCTTATCTATTTCCATCTTTTCATTCGAAGATTTCATTTGAAAGATACACTTTTATAAATTTAAAGATACAGTATACACGTTGTTTAAAACTTCCGAGTTATGGGAACCTACGTCGTACAAGGAGCAGGGAAATTATACATTGTAATAATCTTATGATCCGAACAACAAGGAATCATTTAGTTTCATTAATCAGTCGTACAACCCGAAAAATGATAATTTCGAAGAATCCTGCTATCATTATATTTGTCATCTCCGGTACAAGATTGGAAAAGCGATAAGACCATACAAACAAGAAGATAGGACCAGGAATAAAAGAGTAAAGAAAGAAAATTGATAATACGTGTGAGAAGGGAAACCTATGAAAAACGCCTATAGGAATAATAAAATCGATGCAAAGTTATCGTGAAAGACTCGTTTAATTGCATTATCTTTATCGCGTCTCTGTATCATAATTATAATGTTATTTCAAACAGGACTACTATTTAATTAAGATCCTTTATCGACTATATTTAATAACACCCTTTGTCGATCGTCAGTTCCGGCATATTTATTACATATAATAATTCTAATCCCAACCAGATATTGAAGAAAACCTGACCTATTTATAAACCAACAGATCGATGCTTTCATTAACGAAATAAAAATATAGTTAATTTTTTAAGAAACAGATCTAAACTTTTCTATTCGCAATCTTAAAACTTCAGTTCCTAATAATATTATATTCTTAATAATCTCGAACTTCGATTGTTCAAATATCCACTATTATCAAGATTTTAGTCTTTGAATTCGCAGTATAATTCCTTAGCAATCGCAGAATCTTAGTAAGTTCGAATACCTAAGATAAAATTAAATCGAAAATCGTCATAATTTCGAAACTTGAACGTTTTCAAATTCAAGCTCCTAATCGTCTTCGAAGTTTTAACATTTCCACGCTAAAACATATTTCCTAAATCTCGCTATTTTCGATTCCCTTAAATCAAACTTCCAAGAATATTTAAGTTCAAGGATATTTCAGTGATCTAAAAATCAGTATTTTCGTAGAAAGAAAATTGTCGCTGGCTCCGACGCAACCGCACCGTGAACGTTTACAAATTAACTTGCAAATGGTTGGTCGCTCGATCAAGTGGCTGGAATGGGAAAGCTCGGTCGTAAGTTTCGCCAGTGGTGGCGGCGACTTGGCAGATAATTGCGTTCTGGTCGGTAGAAAACTTGTTATTCAAAGGAAAAACAAACCTGCTATCCCTGGCCGCTGGATGGCTCGCAATTAACACAAAAGCGAGCAGCCAGGAAATTACGTTCCTTCGCAGCGCCTTTATCATCGGGCAGCGTGCGTTGCAACGGATTGTCAAGCGATTAATCGTCGTATGGAACGGGCCATGATGTTTTCGACTGACAAGTCCTGCGGTTAATTCGATTAACGGCCCTTAATCATCGACGCCGCTCGTACACGCTTGAAATTTTGTGAAATTCCATCGACTTAAATGCCACAGGTACATTGGCTTACGAAAGTGTACGTATTCGAACTCTTCTCCTAAAAAACTTTTATGTGTGTGTCGCGTGTGTTATATAAAATATTCTGAAATTTCGTTAGCAATTGTAATACGACACGACTGTGGTGATTATATTGGCGAAACTTGAAACCCATATGAAAATGAATACAGAGGTTACAACCTTTATATTCATAAAAAGATTCTATAAGTATTTGAACGCTTATCGTAGAAAATTTACACACATATATATATCATAGATATGCGTTAATGAAATTTCATTAGCATCATAGTAATAGAACACTTCCTCCATGATTACATTTGCAAACTTTCAAACGAATCTGGAAATGCATATAGATATTACAATAGAATAAATAACCATTCAGAACAAGGTAAAAAATGTCCAACACACAGACTACTAGGAGACACGCGTATACAAGTATGAATTTCGAACTTTCAGAATAATCAACACTCGCTTCATGAATAGAGTTCGTGCGAAGACTTGGAGTATCTCAGATTCCTTTTTACAGACGTTGTTATAATCTTCGATATGGTTAATCTACAATACGGACATAAAGGTTCTTTATAGCAAGCGTTGAAATATTTTCGTGAGCCAGTGTACGTACACGTTACTTTACTTGAATAACTTTCATAGCCAAAAAAAACAGACTAATTAAGGCTCCTTTATAATACAAGAATCTAAAGAAACGAAGAAGAATTAAGTACCATGAAATAATGAAAATTACAACTTTTTCACGATCTGATATCCTTTTCAGAATACCGTGCGATGCCGCTAATGTAAAATGCATCGTCTTCGTCGGCAGCTTGTACGTCGTATTACACGTGAGATCGCGATTGCGTTGGTGCCTTCTTGCGACCCGGCCATCGGTAATGTAACGAGTGTCATTAAGCGACGTTCACTTAATTCAATTATTATCATACCGCGCTCTATCTTCGCGTTCCTGCCTTCCCTACTTGGCCCTTTTTTCTCCTCCGGTTCACCCGTAGCCACCGCGCGCGTTCCGCAATCGTGATTAGAGTCGCGGACTGACTAATGCGGCAGGAGAATTATTCTATTAGAGCGGAGGCGCATTAGAGGGCCGCCAGAGGATTTTTCTAGGTTCAGCAGCGACTAATAGGATGCCCATTAGCCACGCGGTACGGTCAGCCATAAACAAGTCTACGAGGCAAGGAGACGATAATGTTCGCGAGGGTGTTACGCGGTACAACGGTAATTCGCGTTTCGTCCGACTTTCACGTGTGACCATCACGCCGTGCCAAACCTTATTAACCCTTTCGTTGAGTTGCAGTTTCGTATACGAGCTTCAGGGTGTGTCTGTTATGGCTTTGTATCTAGGGTGGGTTAGGATTACAGTTTCTAGTATGTGAGCTAAATGCATTCTCTGGTAAATACGACGAACGTTTAAACAGTTTCTTCGTGTGATCGTACCGTGTTGTTATTTAGGATTCTCGTGGTTGTAGATTATTGTATGATATCTTGAGATCCTGTAATTTTGTTGCCTATATGGTTACTTTTTGCTTCGTCTAGGGACAAGAATTATTTCGTTGGAATATTTTCGTTGTTTTTGAAGAAGATGTAAGTTGATATATTTTGTTCACGCTATCTATCGCATATTCTTACAAATAATGTAATATTATATGTTCATGATATTTGTATTATACTGTATATTATATTTCTCCAAGTTATTGCTGCGTATGTTGTATTATTGTATAAGTATCAATTTTTAGACCATTTTCATGTAACTTTTTATGAATAATCCACTTATATTTAATATATAGTAACACAATAACAGTAAAATACTATAAAACAAACGATATCGAATAGCTTTTACCAATAAAATCGAGATACTGTAACAGGGATGCACGCTACCGCAATCACAGCCTATCCTTCTCATGAATGTAGCTGATTATGTTTTTTATCAAAGAAAATTTGTCTATGGTTAAACGTATATCGCGTACAAAAGCGAAGTAGATTAATTATCTATACGGAATGATAATTTTGCTTCGGACTATGTGCATGAAACGAATTTTACAATAATACAAACAGATATTGCAACGAACGAGAAACGACAACCAGTTACCTTCAGTCTACTGCATTTTACTCTACTAAATACACTGATAATTAATACAATATCATTTCCACAAAAGATACGAGTTCCTGGTAAACACATCCAGCAGTATAAACGAAAAACAGCACCGTGTAATAATATTCCACAATATCGCGTCCCCTGTTAAAACATTCTTTACTTCGTCAACGAAACCCTATTATCCCCGAAGAAACAGGAATTCGCATACAGGCTGATTTACGCGTTCACGCAACCGACACGGCCTGTTATCTGAAAATCGTAAGCGGCCGTGGTTTCGTTATGTATTCAAAGCCAACGAAAAGAATCCTTATTGGCGTGCGCTGACTCGGCGCAATTAAAGTTGGCGCTCACTCGGGTTTGACCCCGGAATCCGGCACGAGCACAATGCGAACCGTCAATTATTGAATAACTATAATGAACCGCCGTATAAATTGTGCTCGTTAAGAGGCAACGAGTGAGCAAGCGGAAAAGTATCGCGCGTGCAATAACAATTCGCTCTGGCTAACGCCTCGATCGACTTTGACATTAGCGCGGCATAACCGACGCCCACAGGCTAACCGTAACCTTTGCGCCAGCCTGTTGCCGTGTTTTTCAGGAAATGTTACCCCACTGACACCGATAATTCGATATTTTCTCAGAAAACCTGTGTCCTTTTCTTGCAAGGAAAATTCACCCTGAGATTCGCTTTGGATGATGTTAGCTGCTGGATGATGTTAGCGCGAAGAACAATGATTCTTAAGACGCGAATTATGACAATCTACCGATCAGTAACACAGAAAAGTAGTATCTAAATCAAGTGGTATTTTTCTAAAAAATTTAATTGAGAAATCCGATGCAAAACAGAAATATGTCTCAATAGAGTAATATTGTGTTGGCAACTAAGTGATTGCGAATTTTGTCATTAGATGGTAATGACAAAATCCGTAATAACTTAGTTGCCAAGCCAATATTATCGGAAGAGAAATATTACAATTTTGTCGGAAAATTTTCTAGGTACTAAATGGTAATTATTTTAAATGATAATGCAATTACGTGATAAATAATAGCTACTATCCAATTTTAATTGTGAAATTCAGTTGTACGACTTGCTTGCTTCATCATGGAATATTGTTAAATACGTTTTTAACAAATAACAAGGAGATAACATTAATAATCGACAAAAGTTTGAAAAACTCGATGTCAGTCCACATCATACAAGCCTAGACACAGATCTAACACGAAGCATGTCGATTACTACACATTCCTCTTCTTTCACGTAGGATAATCAGAATCACAATTAACTCTTGTCAAATCAACTTCTCGTAAGAACGCTATAACCAACTATCATAAATTAGAACGCCATCCAAAGCACATGACGTCCAGTCTGAGAAGTCGTCAGGAGGATTAATCCTGCCCATAATAACCGTTAAACGGTTTCAGCGCTGGATAAAAAGCGGACGACTTTAATAACTTAATTTACACCTGGCATGATCGTTCTCGCAGCGAGATCTTCTTCGGAAGAAACGTAAGAAATCTGATAGCGAAGTCAACGGTTGCCACTTGCCTAAAAACGCCACGAGCGACTTGGAGCTTCTTCGCGCGATCGAAATAGAGAGAAACTCGCGTCGCGGCGAGTAAATTGCGGTAATCACGCGGCTGGATACCTGGAAGTGCAACAAGGGATCAACAAAAAGAGGAAACTCGCGGCCTAGAACGAGGGAAAGAAAAGTTGGTCCTCGGGGCAAATAGAAAAGCAAGGAGACGAGCCAAATGGTTGGACAAGGCCCACAGGGTGGACAGAAATCATAGAAATTAACGTGTTGCTTGGCCAGCAAATGGGCAATTTCGCGCTAATAGCAAACATTTCCCGCGCCCGTTAAACGATGTAGCGATATCATGAATGTAAACGGAACATCGGCAACCGAGTCGTAATTCTTCCGTTTGCTCGTTAGCCGATAGCGTGCCATGCCTAAACCGTCGCACGCCTTTAAACGCTGTTAATGATGTTTTTCAAGGTTCCTCCGTCTGATAGCCTTCAGCTACCTACGCGAGGGATCGAACGGGATAGTCTGTTCCTTGCTTTTCTTCATCAAGGTAACAGACCAATGCGCGCGACGAGATATGTAAGCTTCGAGTTGTTGGATTGAGAAGCGCGTATTACAGAGAAGAGAAGCTAGATGGCTAGATGAAGAAATGCGGGTCTGGTTGGTTATTTCTGTTAGACTTAATGGCATCATGAAGGTAAGCGCATGTATTGGCGGAAAGTACCACGTATAAAAATAATTCGTGAAACATTGCGTGACGTTAGCGTAAAGGCGCAACGCAGAATACGATTGATCCCGAAAAGCCAAAAGCATAGCGCAAATCGATCGATCAACGCGAGAGCTTAAAATCTTAAAAGACCGTACAGTATCGTGGGCGATAGTGAGCAGTACTTTCCTTGCTCTTGCGCGGTTCATTAGTATCTTCTCATCTTGACGATGTTCTCGATCTTGACAAGTTTATCTTGATTCGATATGTAAGATTCGAGTTATTCGAATAAAAAATATGTACACACGTGGTTTAATTTTTGTTTGGTTCTTTTTCGACCTATCGATAAACCCGTAACTTTTTATATTGCGATAAGATTAAGACATGATAAGATACGATAAGAGTATGTGTTTGAACGAGCTAAACATTCGTAAACTACACTGACAAATGCATCAAACATTAGGAATAAAATTCCTGAATGTGAAAATTATTTCATCCATCGAACAGACATCGCGACGCGACGCGACGGATATTATTTCTCCATACGAGTATAGCAGATACTCGTGCATCTAAATCTCCCAAAAAGTCCATCCATCAACCATTTTTTGCGCTCCATCCATTACCATGAAAATTATACAGGATTTTTACATTCCACAAATAATCAATGCCACGATAACCAGATGAATTACTCGCATAAATCGCGCGATCCTTCATGTTCGTTGTT
This sequence comes from Bombus difficillimus, assembly GCA_014737525.1. Lineage (NCBI taxonomy): Eukaryota > Metazoa > Arthropoda > Insecta > Hymenoptera > Apidae > Bombus > Bombus difficillimus. The sequence goes on along the minus strand of JACXIT010000186.1, from coordinate 2,276,853 downwards.
CAATTAATCCGTATTAGACGATGGAGGAGGGATTTTTCAGCGGAATAAATTGAGACGTTAAATGTATAAATTAGAAAGTAACGATACACGATGCCACCGGCGTGATGTCCCGATAAATTGCATCCGTTTATCGGTCGCGACTAATAAATCCGTAGAACCACCTGTCCAATCTCAAGCTGATCTTATCATTTCAGTTTAATCATATATTTTAATAATACATTAAAATTTTCTATCGATCTTCTCCTCTGCGTTATCGATCAAGTTGTACTTTGTTGCAGGCTATAATTTTATCCCTTTTATCGTTTTTGTGTTATTAACTACGGTTCGATCAATTTAAAAACGATCGTTTCATTCGGTGAAGTTGCCTGTTCAACCGGTGGATAAACGTCCGAGGGGAAAGGACGTGGATTTCCTCGTGTCTGCGACGGAAACCATGCGTGGAATCTCAGATACGAGGTTGGCACGTTGTTTGTCCCGCAGTGACTGATTTGCGGTATTCGCGAACACGTTTCTCGCAGGTTTGCGAGAGATTACGGATAAATGCAAGTTCCCTTGCCAAAAATACGGAATCAGCTACACGATAAACTGTGTAGCCCAGACGCGAACACGTCCCATGATGAATCGTGCTTCTGGATGCTTCGGTATTTTCTTGAAGCAATTCTTTTTTCGAAATATTTGTGAAACTGCTCGTGGGAGGAAATTTGCATAGGATCGATAGACAAAAGCGATAAATAAGCTTGTAACGGTTATTTGTCTCTCGAGAATCGAATACTAATCGTGTACTTGTACAATGAAATTAAGAAATGAATAAAAACTGGGATTGATTAGTGCGACTTCCAGGAGCCTCATATGTTGGCAATAGAAAAACGATTTGAAAATTAAATAAATCTTCTTTTTCTTTTAAAATTGAAGCTTGCCAAAAATAATTCGAAAAATAAATAACGTCACGAAAAGAACATTATCGTCTAAGAACAAATTAAATGGAAGAGCAAATCACTTAATTAGCGGTCTCATTACCTCTGCTTAATTTTTATTCTTCGATTCCTATTCACGCTAGACATCTTAAATCAACGAACGAAGAAGCTCGCCATCATCAAGACGAATTATGGCTGAAAACTAGCATTTACCACCGTGAGTCGATAAATACACAATCTCTTTCAGCGACGACAACGAGAAGCAAAGTCCTTTAATTAGTAGCGTCGCGTCCTGGATTTTCTTTAAAAACAACAAAAATAAGAATAATCGAAAAAGGAAGAAACTAAAAAGGAAAACGCTGCAGTCGAAGAAGATATATTATAGAAGAAAAGAGAAAGCATTCTTTAAAGCGTCGTTTCCGGAGATGCAGGCGTCTGACAGACAGAAAAGGCAGCCTCGGGATTCGGTTTAATATCACGAGTTTCCTTTCACACTCGTCCAGTGGGACGTTCTCATGCGGAGAGTGAAAAACGAGTAATTCTTTTATCGCAATATCCTGGCGGAGCTGAGCGAGAAACGCGACGAAACGAGGGTTGCGGTGGCTAGAGGGTGGAAGCATAGAAAGATACGGGAAAAGGCTGGCTAAAAGGTAGATACGGTGGCTGGCAAGTTCGCCAACTTTAATACCTCAAGTTTTCTCGCACGTATCTGCTCTTCCTTCGCTTCCTTCTCTACGTTTGCCTCGTTTTTATACTGCGTAGACAGCCACGTTGAATTGGAAATGTGTATATTACCGCGATATGCAGATTGCTGGATGTTTGTGAACATTTTCGATGCTGTTTAGTGCGTGGATGAAGTTTTATAAGATGAAATATGGATAGGGTTGTAAGTGTAGGTATAAAGGATAAGAATATCGTTTAAATTTGTATAGTTTCTCAAGTAATAGTTCGATAGTAATATTACTATGGGAAGAACGTTTCTTTCGTGCTATGTATAATGTTTATAAAAATTTATAAAAGTTACGAAGGCTGGTATTGATATTAAAATCACCATGGAATTAAACTAACAGAACATTCCGTCAAAAAATCGTCAAGAACTCTCGAACAAGAAGTTCTACTCAGGATCAGAACCTACACCCCCGTTCATATGTGTGAGAACAACCCCTGGTTTCGTATTAGATGTAATAATTAATTTAGATTACGAAAGAAACGATCGATCGATTATAGTTTTGTAAAAATGCGTAGGAACTCTGTTTATAAAAGTTACAGAAGCAACTCTTGCAACACGAATTTTACGTGTTTACTGCCATAATGTACGAATTGCGCGCGAAATTCAGAGAAGTTTACCTAATATAAATCGAAACTTAGGAATAAACAGAAAACCTACGTGCAAGTTTCAAAATAGATAATAATTTCTAAACGTTTTAATAATTCCCTAATAGTTTTTATTATTTATCTCATATTTTGTAAGCGTCTTAGTATCTACGAACGTGTATATACACGTAATATTTATTCTCATCCAAACGGACATCAAACTCCTGAATCTAAGCCAAAGTCCAAGTTACGTATCTTTTGATCGACGTCGATCCATCACAGTCACGGATCCAATAAAAACCCGCATATCCACCCCTCGTCGCCCCTTTTACGCCATACGACACGCATCAATAGCAGACGCAAGAACAACGCATTCGCCAGAAAGAAAACGAAAAAGAAGCGAACAAACGAAGAAGACTAGACGGTAGGAAGAAAGAGGTTGCTGGCAGGTTCGAAAGAGAGAAGCCGCGTGGAGAGGCAGGAGTTGGAAAGAAGCGAGGACCCGCCGCTTCAAAGGACTATAAAAGGCTTAATCCTGGCGGCAGGAGTTATGTACGCTTAGAAGGGACGCAGATAGAATTGCGGTGGTTTATAGACGCCGTGCCCTCCGGTATATTGCAATGTGGTTAGCGTCCTCATCCTCCTTGTCCTCCTTCGTCCTCCGTAGCCGTGCCTCCTCCACCTCTTCCACCTCTTCCTCTCGTTCGTGGGGTGCGCCGACAATGTGACATGCAATATGGTAATCACCGTGGAACGCTCCGGGGCCCTATGTGGATGCTGGACGTCGTGGCGCGGCCTCTGAATAGACTTCCCGGGGCTCACGGGAAAGGAAGTACGACAGGCCAACGACATACGTCCCCTTCTTGTCCCCGCCGCCCTCCGTCTACGCTCCGTGGCACACGCGGCGTATGAATCACTGGCAATTTTTTCGTACCGGCGAATTGCTTTCCTTCGCTACTCGAAAGATACCAAGTTTTGGGTACACGGAAACATTTTAATATTTGGCTTGGTATAGATAAGGCTATGTACGTTGAGTGCGAGTTCTGACGAACCGCCTTTCCCATAAATACGCCGGAGCAACTATTTTCTTCTTCCTCTCAGAATATACAGTTGAACTAATTACTAAAATTGTGCAGCAAAGGCACTAAAAAATATATTATATTCGGCTATTATTATTTTTATTTGACAATCTAAGGGAAAGAGCGTCTCAGATTAATTAATTAAAGCTTGATCAAAGTTTGCAAAACAAAGTTCAAGATTGAATTCTAAGATGTTGAAATTCAGGTGACTCAATAACCCTAATCGACTATATATTTTATCTTCAAAGTCAGTGGTTATCAGAAAATAGCCAGTCATACGTACACAGACTCAAACGCGCACATGCAATAGATCAGGGTAGTAAAACATATTCTACAAAACTTTTACGTGTATATTTCAACGAGACACGACTATTATATCGATCAAATTTGAAATCAAACTGAGCATGTATATAGAAGACACGCGTCAAATATATATTCAGTAAAAAATTAATATACAACACCTAAACGTATAGTATCAAAATAGGTATTAAGTACGATTTCACCGAATATTGAGATTTATTGATATAACGGACGATCGACTATTTAAATGCCTTATAATTTCTATATATACGAGTATTTTCAGACTTGTTTCAAGCTTTTCCACTGTACCTAATCGTAACGATCGAGTTCCGTCCGCAGTGACAATGAAATTCCAAAATATTTCATATAACACACACCGCATATTCGTAAAAAATGTCTGCAATTGTTCGAAGCCAAAAGTTCCTTCAGCCTATATAAATGTCGTAATCGAGCGTAGCAGACCAAAGGGACCTAATACGAAATTTCTATTTGCCTCGGAAGTGGAAGCCAGCGAATGGTTAACGATGTATGTTTTCCACATTCCGGCGAGAGAGTAAGGCTGCACGCGACGCATTGATCAGCCTTCTTTGTGCGTTTTCGCGAGCAGACCGCAAAGGAAGAACGACGATATCGGTTGTGGCCGTCATCTATCCTTTTACAGCACAATCGCCGGCGCCGCGCGAAAATTAAAAGGAAGTCTCTTAATTCGTGTACCACAATTTTTCATCGGTGGCGAGGACCGCCCGTAAAACGAACAATCGCGTATCCGGGATCCGAGCAACGCCACCGACCACGACAAAGGGAAGGCGTTCCCGGAAAGCTCGCGAAAAGCAAGCACGCGACACGGGCCTCGAACAGACAACGCGTAAGTACTTACTTATACGCCATCTGCGTATGTACGTTCCTGGGTACACGTGGTGCGTGAATCACGGGACATTTGTAGCCGCCAGTGTGTTACGTTTCTCCGGCAGTCGCGACCACGCGAATATCCAAGAATGCGAGTCTCTTGACTAATTTCGCTGGTATACTTAACGATGTATAATATTAGGTTGGCGCGTGTGAAATACACTATCTTTGGAAATTAAATTTAACGGATCAATAAGAACCATTACCACGTTCGTAGGATTATATTATTTTAAATTAACATGAACAATGAAATGTAGAAGTAACGTTGTACTACTACAATTCCATACCATCTGGATTATATCACGTGTTGTACATATTTTACACGCTCGTTATACGATCTCATCGACGACGGATAACAGCGTCGAATGTATTAAATGTTGGCCTATCATCGATTATAAATATACCATTTTTATATATATTTATTATAATAAGGTAGGTGCATAAATATTGAATTTTACGAAGATCTGCATTAAAAATATGTCGGTGAACATTAGGAATAATCACAGTATTCATGCGATCTTTTAGTCAATTATCGATTACGTTTGTCATATATTCATTACGTTAAGATTATAAATAAGCGAAATGATCCTGTGATTTCTTTATATGACTTTAGGCTTAGATATGAGTTTAAATTCCACCTGGATAATAATATATTGCATAATTATTGTACAAGAAACTGTAATGAGTTTAGTCAAAGAATTTTCGAATTCTAGAAGTGACAATTCTTACGACTTTGAAATAATGAAACGTATAACTATTGCGACTAGCTGTGAAAGAAGTAGAATAAAGTTAGTCCATGTCAGACAGATCGAAAATATAATAAATGAAATCAGTCTAGTAGATGGTTATAAATCCACAAAATAATTAATCATCGATATATATTTATCTGATAACATTCATCTAATCTATATACTAGAAGTCTTTCTAAGGAAGCTATTTTTTAAAGTTTCTTTTATCCGCCACTATATGTCGTTCTGAAATTTGAAGGGAACAACCGTACCCTATATAAACAAAACCAAGGATTTATCAAATACAAGCGTACTAAATCCAAGTGTAATCCATCGTTTATAAATTACCAGTTTATAAGGTATTAAAGACTCTTTATACCGAGTAATTGCAAAAAAGAAAGAACTCTAGATCTCCGTGACCGACGTGCAATTGTTCGCGTAGTGGAATATCACGCGGCGAATCATTTCTAAGATGTTGCTGGCGATGTCGCAATGGCGGATTTACCTCATCCACCAGCACGACATTTAGATCGAAAGTCCATCGAATGATCTCGTCTCGGGATGATTAATTCGACTCATTACCAGTGAGTAATCACTATTATTATCCACGTGTTCTATGTAGCCCGGTTTTGTTCGCCCACGAACCTAGCTGGACCAGTGCACGCAATAGTACGGAAAACGGTGTTTGCGAAATCGATCAGGAAGAACTAGCCTTTCACGGGAATCCGTCTGATGGACGAGACCCGATCAAACGCACGCGTTTAGAAGAAACGTCGTTAACTGAAAAACTATTGGCGACGCAATCTAACGATATTAAGTACAAGACATTTCGTGTTTTGGCAAAATTTTTACTCTTCTCATAAAACACTCAAAGACAGAACAGAAATGATACATAAAGAAGAGACGAGAAAGGAAGATAGGCACAAAACAACTACATTGGCAAACGTAAGTTTCTAGATTTTTAGAGATTTTTGTACGTGTTTTTCAAAAAGTTCAAGGATAAAGTAAAAATGATGCATAGAATAAAACAAGAAGAAGGAAAAGATACCTTAAAAAGACATTCGTCGAGCAACCATCAAACATCGAACAGAGAAACGATATGAAACAACAGTGAAACGACTGTAAGCAATTTTATTACTATCAACATATTTTCGTGAATTGGAAACGTAAAAGTTGATTAATCGCAGTACAACAACGTAAACGTCATTTTTAGATTTCTGTAATTTGCAATCATAGAACCAAATATACGAACATCCCTTTATCAAAGAAAAGATTAAATTTTGATAATTAGGATGTAAATAAATCAATGAAAAATTATTTCGTGCGCTTGATTACTTAATAGCCTAATTAATATTACGACAAAGTTATGGAGCAACATTACCAGATAAGCAATATACGTACATGGAAAAGGAGAAAGCACAAAACAATTTCATGTATGTTTGTATCTATTTGTAGCAACATAATAACAAGATATAACGTTATAATAAAATATTTACGATGAATATAAACATTTCAATTCTTGTAATACGCCTTAATACGTTATAAACTCCTAATGCCCGTCCAGTTTACTATATACGAGCCGAGCACGAACGATGACGATGGGAGGGTACATACACGCGTTTCTGAAGGATGATTCTGCGTTTCGTAATAGCCTTTCGAGACCTGTCACACTACGCCACGTGTACGGCTAAATTTATTTGCTTCTGTTCGTCGTATATTGTGCGGAAACAAATGATTGTCATTATAGGTGTAGAATTGCCTTATTGTCTTTGAGCATGAAAAAAAGATTCGACCGATGGGATTAATGGACTAGGAGTTGATCTCTGATCTTTCGTTTGTCGGATAGTCACTCTATTAGTTAGGCTATTCGTTTGCGACCTCCATTGTTCGAAATGATAGAAAGATATTCTTATTCGAGTAAGAGACTTTCTTTCATAATGGGAATTTAAGCTTTCGATGTTCGAATACGTAGGTGTGGTTTCCCAGTATGTGATAAATGGCCTACCTGTACATTTTATAGTTACTTTTGTCAGCCAAATAGATTGTTTATTGTAAATACACAATTTGATTACATTTACTTTTACGTTAAAGGCAGATGGATTATCGATGTTCAATGTAATATTTCTACAACGGGAAACTGGGCATAGTTCAGACTATGAAAACGAGTTTCACTTCCATGAAATATATGTACAGGTTTTGTATGTAAACTAAGAATATCTTCATAAAAAGATACGAAAATCTATTATACACGAAAGTTTACGAAGCTTATTTTACAAAATCTTCTGTGTACCAATAAATAAGAAACTCCTACGTACTAATTATCGTATCTTGTTTCTACTAATCTCACAATTAATTTGAAAAGAATAGGATTCGCTAAAGAATCAACGATTAATTTTTACGAGTATTTTCGTATTATAAAAATGGACAGTCGCTTAATGTATAAATAAAACAGCAATTAAACCCGCAAATTTACATTTATTAATGAACAATCTTCGAACCCTAACTGCTTCGTAAATCATATCACCTTCCTGTGCTCTTGTACGAAGCAACGATATGGTCTATTAGGCATACAGCGTAAACGAAAAGGCTTCTTGTCACTAACTGTCACCGATCGACGAAACTCGCCGAGTACCTGTGCCCCGGTAGAACACACGGAGCCAGAACACAAAAGTCCCGTTGCGGTCGCTGAGGAGCGCGTAAGTCCTTTAAGCGTAGTTAGAATAACAGAGCACAGGGGTCAGAAGCACTTAGAGGAGCGTGACTGGAGATGAATTTATAATGACCTCCTGACATGCAACAAGAGGCATCGCTTCCGCAGAAATTCACCAGAGATTATCCAACTCTCCGTTGCTCGAACGCAACAAGATCAAACGGCGGCCGGTTTGAAATCGTTCGTCCGATTCCTCCAGCTCGAACACGCTCGCGGAAGTACGTCTCTCTCTCTCTCTCACACACACACTCTCTATCTCCCTCCAACGAAATAAACAAGAGAAAACAAGCAAGACAAAAAGAACATCCGAACGATCGAATCGCGCGAGCCATCCAACCGTTGCATCGTCGTCGACCACCATAACCGTGATCGAAGATGAATTTATAATGACCAACGAACGCGTAGCGGTTGACCACGTGGACCTAGGCGGAGAGGAATAGCTCCCAAGGGAGGATGTATCGCGATGATCCCGAGAGACCGAGATCCTCTTTAGCAGAGAACAACTCTCCGCTAAAGTCAGTCTTTGCTCGCGAAGCTTTGTGGCTCCTATACGCAAGATCAGATTCATACAAATGCAATCACGACGTAGAAGTCGCGGCAGATGAGACTTCGATGCGGCGTGGCGTACGCTCGCGAGACGACCGCGCTGACTGATCGTGCGCATTTTTCAGCGGCTCACGCGGTGCGAGATCCAATCGCGTATTAACGTCGACACGACCGGAACACCCGTGGTCCGATTCGCCGACGATGCACCGGCTGCCCGATTTACCCAAGCGCACTCCCATCGCGGACGTGTGTGCATGCGAAAGGTCCCGGTGCACGCGATGAACGCGGATTGCACCGGCTACCGCGACTAGGTTGGGCTTTCTAGCTCTCTGGAAATTTCTTGCTTGCGGTGGATTGATAATCTGTTCACGGCAGTCAGGGTTGACCGGAGTAGACAAAAAGTCACGGAGTGCACGTGATATATGTTACAGCTTTATCAAAAGGAGAGAACTGTAATTATTAATGTAATTAATTGCAGAAATTGAAAAATGGAAGAAAGTTGATATTAGAAACGTTATATTCGATGACTGACTAGAACTATGGCGATCAACTAGACAAATTATTTAAAGAGATATCGAAATGCCCCTATTTTCAATTTGTAACGTCATTCGTGTAAAAAATTGTCACGTTAGATAATTCTGGTGCTTCCATCTCAATGAATAGCTTACGTTCAGATAAAATTCTAAAATTTAAAAACCTCCTTAAAAATTGATGTTTAAATTTTTCAAAATGTGTCATTCATTTATTTAGCAAATCGATATACCTCGGCACGTTTCGTGAAACGAAAATTTGTTTCTTAAATCGAAATTTTCCTTTCCACATAAAAGCAAGTGGATTCGATTTTGAAGGGGCGTGTTCGAGCAAGGTCTCTCGCAGAGAACGCGTGCACTCTCGTATCTATATATATATAGATATATAATTGCAGCAGGACACGAAGGCGTGATGAATCGACCGAAACGTAGGAGCGTGTAATGTAGCGTGAGCCGCGGCCTTTTACATGTCAGTAACTTGGTCCGATGTTGGCGAGCTTGAAGAATGACTGCCGCCAAGGTATTGGTTTGTTTCTTCGAAATTTCGACAGCTGATTAATACGATCGCGAGTGTTTCTGAGAGGACGATTCTACCGCGCAAACGCCGGTTCAAATGATATTCGACACTTTGTTCGTGTATTCTAATAGCGTCGTTTATGGCCGACCGTAACTTATCACGCCGTTTCGCTCTCTTCTTCGCGAAATGTGAAGGACTTCGATGGCATCGAATAAACACGGTCGCTTTGGATCAACGAGAAAAGTAAGCAAAAGGACATCCTAGACGTTAAGAGTTGTTTTGGTTGGTGGGATGTCCAACTTCTCATAGGTCAGCTTATTTATAAACTAAAATAAATCTCTGTTTTATCCATAGGTTAGTCGTGAGAATTGAAAAAGTACTAAGAAAACGAATAGACGTGAAACTTATTCGAAAATATTTCCATCGGAAAAATACTTATTGTAGGAAACATTCCAAATGCAATCTATTCACATAAATTGTATCACGAAACGTGTAATTAAGAGATAAAAGAACGTGGATATGTAATCAACAGATAAACTAAAAGTTTAACAGAAATGTATCATCGTCTTTGTCATATGCCTTATGACTAAAAATATGTCAAAAACATATTTCGAAAATATCGAAGTAATTCTTAAGTCATACCAAACGTACTTACATCTCGATACCGATACGTTAAATGTCTAGATATCAAGATTTATACAAAAAATGAAAGAATGTAACAATACCCATAAACCTCAACAACGATCTTCAACGATAAATGGCCAAGAAATTGACAATCGTAATTGCATCGATCAATAATCTTTAATAATTTCGTTAAACCTTTCGACGAGATAAACGGAGAACTTTGGATGACTTTCACAATCCGCGTTAAAAAATCTTAGAATCCGAGCAGGGCGCTATCTGATTCACCGAAAGAGTTCGATGGATGTTCAAACCATCGTCGATGCACCTTCAGCAGTTTCCTGATTTAAACGATGACTGGCTCTCTCCTTTATAGTCGACGGACTATCGGAGTCATCGGTAATCACGTTGTTCCCGTCTTTGCGCATTCAGAAGCTGATTAATTCTGACCGACGTCGGCGAGGAGAAACAACCGTTTCCACGATTAATCATCCATATTCGAATGTATTTTTCTACCGGTATAATTACGAAACTGAATTAACCAAACATCGCGGCGTTGCGTTAATATAAATACTATTTGACTATCTGGATGCCATCTAATCTTGCTCGTTTCCATAATGCACGGTGTGATGATCTTTGACTGTGCGAAACAACGTACGAACGTGATGGTGTTCCCACTACTTGGTGTTATTTCCGTAGCATATTAATTATTATCCAAGATGCGATTAATATAATGCGACAAATTATATTTCAGAACTGTTGTGATTACGTGGATTAAAGAACACGTGGATAAATTGTAAAGATAGCAAATATATTTAATGCCTACGAGTGGATACAAGTATGAATACAGTTGATCTAGATCCGCACGCTGGCAGTGTTACCCTGAGACTGAAAAAACCCGAAGCCAACGTCGTCTCTCTAAAACATATGGTCTGCCATCGTCGCTTGTCTATTGTCTATGCACTCTCAATGGCTTCAGTGACTGAGGAAACTAAACAGTACAGATGAAGAAGAAATTTGATTTAATGAAACATGATTAGAGGATATCGTTTTATCAGATAATTCTATATACAGTGCGAATTTTTCAAGTTGTTATTGATGTTTGATTTTGTGAGATATAAGGTTTTTCGATTAAATGAAAAGTATCGTTGAATTCGAGTATATACAGAGAATATGAAATAACATAGAATTCGCGTTTAATCCAAGAATTTACGATGCGTTTAATCACTGAACATTTAGGTAAATTTAAATACTTCACTCTCGTATCACCCTCTGTATCAATTTGATAAATCGCATGTAAATGTGAGAGGGCAATGTCTATATTCTGCGCGTTATTATTTGCGAAGGACGTGAACAACTATCTACTTCAATATCCAAACATGTCATTCTTTCATTTTCAATACGAGAATCTGCAAACTATCTACATTCTCTTTATATTTATTTTGTATCATACCGCCGATGAGTACCAAGGTCGATTGATATCAAGAAGAAAATTGAACTCAGAAAATGAGAAAGTCCTCGGTCCACTATCTTTCTTCAACACTCATATAATGTGCAACAGCCAACGTCCAATACAAAAACGTCCACAAACTCGGCCGTTTAATTAACCTCGACCAGCGCAAGATCAGAATCAAGAGCTTTCAAATTCAAAACGCGAAAAGCATCATATATCCGGCAGCTTAGTAAATCTATCCTCTGAGAGAACGATTCGCGGGCGAAATTCAAGTTTCACATGGATACTCGCCCACTCGCTAGCTAAATCTGGCCCAGGTTAATAGCGGAGGAGGGAAAAATGAGCATCCTGACAACTGTTCGACAGAATAATCGTAATTTATCCGCGGAGTTACTTGCCGTCAGGATCTCTTTCAAACGGGCCAAGTCATGAAAATTCATAACCGCTTCCATCGTCATAATCCGACGCCACTCGACGAGATGTCACCGTTCATTTCGTAGTGCCGTCTGCTCGTTATCATCGGTCCTTTATTCGTGTCTGTCAGTGAGCCGACTCGAGCCATCGTTTCTGCTGAATCTACGAGCTGGGCGAGCTTCGTAAAACGTCTTCGAGTTCCTTCTCATAGCTTTCGTGCTCCTCGTTTGAATTCGTACACGCGGACATCACGAGCATTCCGAGGCTGAGAAAGAAAGGAGAATGCTAGAAAACCAAGGAGCGTTTCGCCGTCCGAAGCAACAGTCGTCCAAGGGGTTAAAGGTTTAGTGGGCGCGTTTGCTGTCGATTCCAAGCGTATCATTGAGACTTGATCAAAGTGTGCCTCGTGGCTGTTGGTTGTAATGGATGTTGGGTAATTCTAGACTGCCTAATGAGTTGCTATGATTGCTTTATTTCGTTTGAACTGGGATATCTTGTTGATTGCCTGCGAGAGCAATCTTTCTTTCACGACTCGAATCTGTGCGATTACGGTGCGTTGGATGATTTTGTAATGAATTTTGAACGGAGTACAGACAATCACGAAAGCGTACATACACTTGTAAGTGAGAAAAGTAAAAGTAAAATAAGAAGTAAAAAAAAACTATTTTGCAACCTTAAGGTTGTGTATACTTGCACGTATTATTGAAATTTTATTTTGTATATACGTAGACGCAATAAATTATTATATATGTTAAATTAAATATACGCTCAAGTTCAATTGATATAAGATTTATGCCAAAAATATTACTGGAACTAATGTTTTGTTATAACATGTGAAATTTAAGAAAAGCACGTAGATTTTTATAACCGACTGTACATCCTGTTACGTTTCTTTTGTTCAGCCGAAAGTACGAAGATTAACTTTTGTATTAAGCTTCACGCAACGACACGCGAAATGAATTAAGGTTAATTCATATTCCTCAAACACTTTCCTCAAGAACTATTTGAAGAGGAGAGTGAATTCATAGAACACGGTTGATTCAAAGGGAGAAACTTTGCATTGAGAGTAACATGGTATTATGTCACGACGTCGTTAGTGTTTGAATACGATCTAAACATAGAATTTGGTTTTATCCAAAAGGATACATTATTCGACAACTGAAGTTTCTAACGTAAATGGCATCAATGTATCATAATGTAAGAACTACAAAAAGTATCGAAAATGTAATAAATTTCTCGCAACATATATTGAGATAAAAGTTCACCGGTAATGAATAAAACATGCCAAGTCGAATGAACGTTATTTGTCGATTCGAAGATTCGTTGCAACGCAAAAGTAAATAAGTAGTAAGTAAATATAAAACATTATCTCTATCCAACATCGAATTATGCAACAAAATTTTTCTGAAAGTCACGTTCCAGTCATTCGCGTGCTATAACGAACAGAATAATTTACCAACTTCTTCACTTTGTCGACAAAGCTATCATTTTTCCACAACTTTCTTCTACTCTTATGCAAATCACGTCAGTTTTCTGTCGAATTGTTCGTCATATTCGAAATGATTCGCATAAAAGCAAACGCAAACGACGCTGGCCCGTAACTAATTTTCCACTTCGTTAGAAATCGTCCGATTTCTATGCGATCGTAAATGGTAATCACTGGTGAAGCAATTGGAAACGGCACAACGTTGCTGGAGTAGCTACCTCGTTCCGAATGCCAGTGATTTCTATGGTATTACGCTTAATCGAAACAACCACAAAACCAAAGAAACGATTGTTATCGTTGTCATGTCATAATCGTAGGCAATAAGCGACATTTGATACTGAAATAGAAATATTTATTGAAATGGAGATTGGAATACGTAGAAATTGGAAACTCGATAGTGATATGCGACATTAGAGAGAACGTATTGACGGATAGTAATTGTAGGCAAATTATTTTGTTTCATCGTGTTTGGTCGAGGAGAATATTCGGGTTGTTTCTAACAATCAAACAAATACAAACTATTTAAATTGTAAGTAGGGTGTAAATTAGTAATTTTGATTACATTTGTTCTCATTTTCGAAGGATGGTCAGATCAAATTATAAGAGCAATTTTGATCAAATTTTTACTGAATACTTAGTATACATTAAATGAATCAAATATACGTATCGATTTTCTATAAACATTTTAGAAAAAAATACTACATGATGTTTGACAGATTTGTCAAAACCTTACGTACATATAACGTTTTGGTTTCTTTCGATGGATATGCCGTGCATCCAGTGTATCGTGTAGTTTGTTAGAAATTACTATCCAAAGTTTGATCGAACTTGCTTTCCTGGGTCCTGAGGAGGAATGTCAAGATAATAAATGATCGTAATTAAAGTGATTATAACGAAAATAAGTTTCTGCATCTGATCATCAATCATCGCTCTACATCAAAATCGTCTGCCTATCTTTTGTAATTATGAAAGCAAGCAATCCGAAACTCATCAATATAACAGATTTAATAATACATTCTAGTGTCAAGGGACTGGAAATTCGGAGAATTTTGTCCAATTAACATTAATCCGAGAAGATACTTTTCTAGAATGGTACGTACAACCGAATTACTTGCCATCCACACTAAATCACGATCTCTTAGAAGGACGATGTTCCGGAAACTATGGTCAACACGTGTCGCGCATAACGTTCAACGAGATTCAAACGAATTGGAGACCCGAACCGTGAACATTAACAGTCCACTCCTTCCATCCGCATTCCTCGGCTAATTTTATTCTCTCGTAAGCGGCGTTCGCCAGTGATACCGCCTCGAGAACCCTGAAATTCACGCTCAACTCGTTTCTTTTCTCACGTGGTCTGTTGCTCCAACGGTAGGAGTCCCCTTTTGCCACTCTCTGACGAGCGGTTTACTCGCCTCCATAAAATTTCTGCGATCGCGGAGAGGAAGGTTTCGCGAACGGCGAGAGAGACCGCAACGACAATCGTTTCGAACCGGCTATTCTCACGCCGTGCACTGCGGAACTCTGTTCGCCGCCTGTGTACCGACTCTCTCGAGTGCCGACTAATGAACACAAAACATGTCAACAGCCGTGGGAAGTCGACAGAGCGGTTTCGGCCAGCGTTTGCGCTTTAATCGAGCAGCCTGATGAGGAGCGCTCAAGAGTCGGTGTATCGCAGGCAATACCACTTACGTGTTCCGCACGAATGTACAACGTATATACTGTATAGATTCGTTGGTTTTCGACGTTGCTTCGAATATCGTATTTAAATTGTATTTCATTGAGTTTTTGATATGTTTGCTATACATACATTTTGTACGTTTCGCGTCAGAGTGATGATATTCTCCATAGTTTGCTAGGAGTGTTTTTTATTTCAGGAGGATACATCGCTATACGTTTTAATGAAAGAAACAAATTTGTTAATTTTGTATTTAGTTAACACTATATCGCTACCGTAACATTATAAATCTGAGGAATATAACGGTTCCTTTAATTTACATACTTCGATTAATATCAACATTGTCGGTCAATCCATGACTCTTTTGGAGTTATTGTAAAGTATAATGCTGGTCACCGGTAACGTCAATTGAATCCAACATGTTAACATATCGTCAAATATTTTCTTCTCTTTTGGTGAACTGTACTAATTGCAGATTTTAGCAGATTTCTGGCGAACGAAAATTTATCAGATTTCTCGTAAACAAGAAATATTTTCAAATATAATGACGTCGATAAAGGCACGGAATAAGCACAGGTCAGGCAAAAGTAGTAAATATGTCGAGATGTTCTTAAATTATTGGAAAGTTTAGATTTTATGAAGAATACTATTCACAATTAATAGAAAGAGATATTGCACAAGATATACTTAAAATGTTCACGACACAGATCGTACGAGTATATAATCTTCCTTTACATAAAATACCTCGAACAATTTATACATATAACAGAATACAATTCCATTAGTTGTTAAAAACTTGATATTATTGTTTAATTGTTTTCCGCTTGGGAAGAGACAATAAGTGAATATTCAAAGAGCAGAGAGCCGTTTCTTCACTTTAATTGTCGCTTGGTACTTCGAAGATTAGAATTATCTATATACAGTGGTCTATTCATAGCGCAACCCGCAGCCAACCTCACAGTATATTCACCTCCTGGTTTATTTGCCGATATAATTGCCATCGAGGCGCGCCATTCTCCACACCTGGTGAAGTGGCCCATACCTTTGATACCCCGTGGTTGGACCTCACACACCAAGCCTTCGACCCACACGAATTTAGCGTACGATCCACGGAAGCATGCAAAGAATTACTATACAGGACGTTTAATCTCACCTTCTCCTCTCTCGGTATTCCCGAAAATTTGTGGTTCGTTTTGACAAATACCTTAAATTGCAAGCGAGCATGGAAACTAATTAATTTCTATCAACTGCTAGAAAGAGATATACAACAATTTAAACAAAGAGGAAGTAATAGAATATTGTATAAACGAAAACTTTGCTGTAAGTACTATACTTGATATCAAACGTCGATACGTTTCATTTGAAATAAACATAGAAAACAAGAGTATAGAATAACGCATCCTTTCAATAAATTTGTTACTTTTATCTTAACAATAAGGTAGAGGAAACAACGTTATTTTATGTTAAAATCAAATAAATATAACAAGTACAAGATATGCAATAGAACAAAAAATTATTTCATTCGATAACTAAATAATGAATTAATTCGTTACAAGAAAAATCATTCTCTCGTTCAAATAAACTCATTCGTAATTATTTCAAAATAACATCTTGCTAAACAAGATGATAAATCGTTTAAATAATCATTCCACAAATATTTCAATTCAATAATACCCAAACCTGTTCAACGTATCTAATAGCACAAAGTTTTTTTAAAATTATAAAATATCTTTCAAGAAGCGCCATTAAAACTATGAATACTAATAAAGGAGAATATTCCATTATACGACTATAATTTTCAATACTAATCAATTATAACCGTCGATAAGTAATTGCTGTCATAAAAGAATATTTCAATATTCCATCACAAAATATCATCATTTTTCAAGCGTACCGCGAGATTAAGCATGGAAAAGCTAACCATAAACGTGTTATTCAAATCGTACGACACGATATACCGCAAGGATCTAGGATCTAGAATGCGCAACCGCACAAATGTCGCAACGATTCCACGCAGCCAGCGCGCATATTCACACGTCGTAAATCCAAAGAATAGTAGCCCGCGCATATCCCAAGTGCAACCGGTCATCTGGAAGTTCGTAAGTCACTTCAATCAGCTAGTATCGCTGGACATATCGCGAAGCCAGCTTCGTTAAGCACAATGCATACGAATGCAAGAAATATCAACCACTGTAGCCCACCTAGTGCTCAGTCATGCGATAAATTTCAAGCCGTGGCAAACGTAAAAGCGAACCGAGAAATACTACTGCAAAAGGAATCGCCTGACAGAGAATGCCTGCTTCTAAGCAGCAGCCTTTAAAACTTTATGGCCGATCTTTTATATCTTTTAAGCAAAAAATAAATTATTCTTCCAAAGAAAATTATACGAAAAGAATAATATTCTTGCTCGTTAGAATAGAATAGGTATCTCCGTTGAGAAAGATTCTTCTTATTTATTAATGGTAGTTTCTATGAATTATCATCTACGTATCTCTCATTTTCGTCACGGTATGTTGAAGTACCTTTTTAAAAATTGATGGATTTTTTATGATTCTATGAAAAAACAAAGCGCTCAAGTTACAATTATATTTTAAAGTGAAAATTAGATTATTTGCAGCAAAAAAAAGCTAATGTTAAAAATTCTCCGTTTTGAGAACGTTTTTTTTCCTACGTTAAAGATTGCTATTTTTTAAATATTATTTGTTCAAAGGAAGTTTCAAGTTGACCCTTCAAACTTTCCATCTCCAAAAGATGAAAGAACAGACCAATTGCTGAAAATAAACACCAACAGCAGACGAACGCTTGTTGTTAGCACCCAACAAATTTCTGCCAGTATCCAGTCTCAGAAAAATGTAAATCTCGGTAGAAAATCAACGCTCCACATTCTGCTAATAGCGTATCGAAAACCACTGACATTTTAGAATTCCATGGCAAAAAATGGCGAATAAGAAAGAAAGGCAAGAAAAAAGAAATATTCTCAGAAGCTCTACGCGCTATATTCCTGTTCGTTCTCTTAACTAAGCTACCGGTCTCGCGAGCAGATATAGACATTAAACGTAAGTATAGGCATTGGAAATAAGTCGTCGTGCGCGCACAGCACTCACAGGAAGATTATAGAGTCGCGCGCGCAATAAAATAGCTTCGCACATGGACACGCACCAGGTTCTACGTATGCGCGGTAAAGGCTTCCGGGTCATCGGTCGACGAGGACAAGACGAACCTCCGTAGAGAGGTCCTCGAGGAAAAGTAATGCCTCTTGTACGAGAGCGTCGAGCTTACGAGAGTCAAGAAAACGTAATAAGCAACTGGCAGACGTACCTGCGTACGTTACTGTTCATCATTCTGGATGGTGAACAATGATGTTTCACTTCTTCCATCAGACGAGGACAATTTGTCCGGCAAAGGATCCCATCTTCCTTGTTCTTGGAACGGGAACGTTCATACGCGTTCGTTTCTTCTTGTGGGAAACGAGTTGGGGAAACCATTGATGTTTTGCGAATTCGCGTGAAATTATAAAGATCAGAGGCAAATTGTGGAATAAGAAGATGGTAATGACTTTTTTTTCTGATAATAGCAATGATTTGTTCCTATTATGAGCGAAGGTAGTAATAGATGTTTTGTGAAATTGTAGCTGGTCAATGAGAATAATCGAGGGAATTAGCTGGGCAATGAGTCGAAGAAGAGATTCGTGTTTTGCGAATTTCGACGGAATTAAATATTAGTAATTCTGTAGAAGATGAAAAGATATTACCTTGAACAATCAAGTTTCTGTAGAATTTTGTGTAAATCGTACTAGTAGGCAATTTTCCTATATTTCAAACTTCATTGCATTTAAAACCTTCAAGTATATCAACCTTACGGAGGATTTTATATTTCCCCGGTGAAAGATGAAAAACATACATCAAAACATCGCTCAAGTCATAGTTCATCCGATTTTCACAAACTTCTCCAAAAGTGTTGAAAGTTACGTACAAATCCGAATGCTTATTTTTGAGAAGATATACGTAAGCTGATTAAAAACCCAGAGACAAAAATATTGACAATGATTTTATTTGTTACGATCATTACACAAATTGATCCTCAAGACTTGATTCTCTCGTTAGCTGAAATGACATACTGATACCGCAAATATGCATATTCCCCTCGAAATAATATGACTTACCCTCAAAGCTACAATTTTTACGATTATGAAATGACATAAATATCCCTTGTTGAAGTGATCACCACCTCTAAGAAAACTCTACATCTGGTCTTTTTGGTTTTCTCAAGCACCGAAGCCATCGACCGCGTATAGACAAAAGATTGGGACGAAGGCAGACCATAAACAGTAGACAGGCGACGATGACTTCAGGGCTTTCAGTCAAAGGGTAACACTGCTAGCGTGCGGATTTGAACCAGCTCAAATTATATTCCTATTTGTATTTACACTTCTGTATCAAAATATATTTTCCACCTTATAATTTATCAACATCCCTAAATACTAGAATAAATTTTGATAAAACAACATTTGCCACGTCAAGTCTTTCCATTTTTCAACTTACGATTAATTTGACATCTAAGCGACTCGGATAAAGGTGGCAAAAAAAAGTTACAATCTTCGGAAATAAATTAGCTACAATTTCATCAAGCTTCGTACCAACAAGCAACGTATAGGAGTCGAATGACGTGATTAAATTCCTCGTAACGATAAACCGCGGAAGGCCAGTGTTGGTTAAACGGCGGCTACCTATGCAATAATCGTCCCCCTAATTGCATCCGTTGGCGCGGCTTCTCGTCGAGTTTCCCCGAACGGTGGATACCGGCGATTTCTGTATCGCGAGCCGTAAAGCACGATCCTGGCCGACGATAACCGACCATAGTATTCAATAATCTTGGAGGCGCGGGCCGTTGGTCGGCTGACCGATGATCGCGGCCCAGGCCAAGATTAAAGCAGACAGTGATTTTACGTCTCTATGAAGCGCCGATAAATCCGCATCGGGGAGGCAAGCAGACGAGGGTGCTTTAGCCAACAACGAAACACTCGCGAACCAACCGAAAGAAAAAGATGAACAAGCGGAAAAGGAGGAGGAGGGGCAGAATGAAGAAGAAGAAGAAGAGGACGAAGAAGAAGCTTCATTCAGCCTCCTCGAGGCTCGATTATCCCCTGCAATCGAGATGACCCGTGGTGCCTCGACGACGACCGTAACGATCAACCTGGATACGCTTCCTGCAACCTCGGTAGGTGGAAAGTTCACGGCCAGAGATAACTGATTGCTTTTGCCTCGCGGATGGGACCTAACGGGACGAACAATCTGCCTTAGACCCGGCAGGGTGAAGCTGTTTTCACGAAAAAAAAAGATAAAACAGGAAAAAAGAAAGAAAGATGGGTCTGTGCATGCTTGCGTGGTACACAGGCGTTCACGAAGAGGAGGATTCGGGGGAAACGAGCGGTCCGCAGCCTGATATCGAGTTGCAGCGTGAAAATTGGAAGATCCGCGTCACGCGTGTCGGCGGTAAGCGTTGACAAGCGGTAATTTCCTGGTATTAGCTTGGTACCTACGAACTGTCGAAAAGTCGCGAACAACAGCCGCAGGGGATGTATGCATCTTTGAAGGCGAAGAAATTATAATTTTTTGGTTTCGAATGTGGAGGGTGCTCGTAAGGACCAGATGATAATAACGAGTCGGTGGCAGAAAATTTGTGAAAAGCACGAAGAAACTTGGACCAGCGTATTAGAATTCCCAATAACTGGTTTGTAAATTTGGAGTATGACAATCGGAATCGTGCAAAGTTTGCAATTTTTTTATTTATATGTAATTGTATCGCTGTTGCAAACGGAAGAATTAGTTTTATTCTGATCGTCGCGATTGTTAGACGATATTCATCGTATTTTTAGATATCCTAGTTTCTCATATTTTAAACATGAAATAAAATTAAGATGCAATAACTACATAAAGAGTTCGTGATAAAATTAAACTAAATTAAGATGGTCACTACATCAAAAATAATAATTAAATCAGTCGTACGACAGACACTGACATTGGTCAAGTTCTCTCAGTTCAAGGATACAAAAAAAATAAATAATGACGTTGTAAACATTTTTTTCTATATGATTTATGCTATCTCCTTATGATAAATGAATTTGTGGAAGCGTCATCCGTTTCTTGAGAGATTGAACATTTACCGTATGTCCGAGTAATGAAATTGCAAAGCGTAGAATACAAGTAGAATTGATTAATTTGATTTCTGAGAAATTCAAATGTCCATACTCTTTCAAATAACCTTTATATTTATCATTTTAGATGTTTATTTAAATAACATCTGTTAAAAGTAACATTTAACATGTTGAATAAACGAAGCAGACGCAACATGGGATTTTAGTTAGATTAGTGCAAGCCGACGATAAACGATGTTGATACGTCAATCCGTTTACCGAAATCAACAATGGTTGTTGCAGTAACCAATTCCTGATCCTCCTTTCTCTATCGAGATCTATCGATGTCGATACACCGAGATACCCCGGTAACCAAACGAGCATCGTGTATCGCGATAAACTCGTTCGAGCCATTGCAAAGCAGGAATAACAGGGTTTCGCGATCGGCTTTCCGAACCCAACCATCCACCACGTCGAAGTTGCATTGCAACTACGAAAATTCGCTTACAATATTAATTGTAATACGTGTAACTTTTGTTTAACGATAAGTATGTTCAACGATAAATGTAAAATCTAGTCATTAAAATACTGTTTTAATTATTTCTGAATTATTAACCATTCGAATTTCAAATTTTATAAATATTTTTCATCTTATTGCTTCGATATAACTAAATGAATATTATAGACTTTGTAGATTTTTGAAAAAGAATTGGTCAAAAAATATATTTTCACTGCGTCTTCGAGATAAGATTTTCACAGTCAACATTGAATCATCAACGTCAATATTTGCCTGACTGGAAAATAATATTTCAAATACAGAATTCCAAGTACACGTAAATTCTCAACAAGAAACACGGTACATGTACGACCGTCTAAATTTCTCAGAACTTTTATTCCCACGCAGAATTCAAAGATACAACGAATCGTGGTTACTTCTCGCAAAAACCTTGAATTCATAACTAATCGTATACATTTCAACACACATGTATTATAATACCTAAACAGATCAATTTTTGTAATATTATTAATGTCGGAAGTTATTATATCATTTTAGGGGAATCATCAAAATTTAACACTATAATCTTCTCTAATATATAACTACAATAATTTCTTTGAAACATATAGATAGATTCATAGAATCCGAAGAATGAAAGGTACATTGTTAGTCCTAAGAAACCATTCTCTTTCATCCATGATCTTTTTCACCTTGTCGAACTTACAGGTGGCAGAGAAATTGCCTAGTAGTGCAACACAAAGGCGTACCAAGAAATTGTTTTTTTTTTAAATAAAAAAAGGAGCAATTGATTCGTTGGCTCAGTTTTTAATCGGTAGATGTAGACAAACGACTTATAAACCGTGTCGTATCTTTAATTCTGCTCAACTAAACTCGACCACTATTTTATTCCGCTATTTTTTATTTCGTCGTATAAAATATATTTTTTTAAAATATAAAAAGACGTTCAAATTATGAACATCTTTGAAAAATAGTTTATCGAGTACGGAATCAATTGGGGCGAAATATCGAACGTTACTCAGACTACAAGAAGACGATCCTATTACCAAGCATTAGTACAAATCAACAACTTGTATCTCTTCCTCTATCCAACCTTCCAACGACAAACAACAAGTACTAACATCCTCTTACAGATAATATCGGAGATATTCAGCGATTTAATCGAGTGGCGAGTAATTTAGAAACTTGTATAGATACTAACCATGTGTAGATGCTAAACCTTCACCACTCACTACTAACCTATCAAATCTGTAACTCAACTGTACCGATTCCGGACACTTTCTACGCACTAAAACATTTTATAGTAAGTGACTATTATGGTAAGCTCGTAAAAGCCTTTTTACGTACAAGCACAGTTTCTTTTCTTTTCTTGTTAGCCGCCTTATCGTTCTCGTATCATCCGAGCGGAGCGTAGAATTTCGTAAATATTTTGTGGCACACGGCAATTTTTCTCGGAAACAACGAACCGCGTTGGTGTTTGTCTATTTATCTTCGACTGTTTGCACGCCCGCATGCTGCAACGATGCAACACACTCGTCACGGCCACACAAGCGCGCGAGTTCACGCTCGTGTTTGTACCGAGAGCACGGAGCGGAGGCCAGGCAACGGCATTACGACGAAGGTGTATTGCAACACCCAGGTGTTTTGCAACGCGCGGCTCGATAGTCGATACGCCGTTCGCGCTCTTATCGGGGTGTCTAAAACCGCATATAGAAGCGCATTCAGGGGCCGTGTAAACACGCGCGAGCGTCCTCGAGATTCCGACTCCGGACTGCGTAAAAACCGACCAGTCTCAGCACATACGATAGCCCTCTGTGTAAGCACATGGTATTCTGTAACATTCTTCGCCTAGTCACCCCGTCCCTGCCACATCACAGCGATTTCTTCTTGCTGAGACATTGCTCGCTATTTTTTTTCTTCGACAATTCATTCAGCGTTAACGTGAGGGTGGAATGAGACTGAGAAATGAATGGCAACAGAAATTTTTAATGGCGATTGATAAACGAGATATTTCCGCCAATTCGTATTTTTATAAATAGAACCGAAGAATAGAATTTAAGTACGGATTTATAAAGAGCGCCTCTGTATATTACGTGCTGTTTTCACGATTTTGTACATTTGGATTTCCTGTAAATATATACATATTCACAGCCCGGTGGTTACCAGTAAGAAGAAGGTTCTATTTTCTCGTTTTATAATATTTTACTATGTAGACATATAATGTAATATAGTATGGCAGTATGGAATTAGGTCAAGGCGCAGCACCTTTCAGATTGTAATTAGAAAAACGTGCTAGAGAAGAAAAGTGAATTCTAAAGTCGTCAGGATCACGTTTTTTCACGTATGTTCACAGTAAAACGTATGCATCATACAATTGTATAATTTTTCAGACAGAGAAGTATTACTTATATATATTAGTATACATTCTGTATATTGTACTTTTACATGTATCTTATATTTTGTTTAGCGTTTTGGCACAAAAAAACGTTTTGATTTCGTAACAAAGTATCGCTCTGCAATTATATCACAGAAAAGATCATAAAACTGACAATTATCTTACGTAAGTGATAGTCTTTTTCAAAATTTAACATTCAAGAACAACTGTGCCGTGTGAACATAATGATACCGCCAATGATGCGTCGAAAACATAAATAAAGTTAATTTGTTTGAAGAAACATCCGAAAGCAGCAGGTAAATAAATAAATATCAAATATTTTTCGCGAGATTTGAATGACAATTCCTTTCAATATTTAACACTCAAGAATAAATCTGCTGTATTTGTTTATTGATACTATCAAGCGTGCATCAAAAACAGAAGTGAATCTAATTCATTTGAAGAGACATCTGCTACACTAAACAAAAGTCGAATACTTTACTTAAACGGCGATTTCTTTAAAATTTCACACTCGAGAATAACTATGCTCTATACTATATCTAGTTACACGTTCGCTTCATCGACTATTCATCAAAAATACAAATGCTGAATTGCTTCGTTTAGTTAAACATTACTATCTTGCGTGCATAACTGTACGTAAGTTACAGGTATACAATAAACGTGTATAAGCAAAAGGAACGCGTGGGCCCTAGTAGAAATAAATGTTGTAGCGCGATGTGTCGCTCGTTGTTAACCTATCATGCAGTTAAGTTGAGAAATTAATACCAGGCACCGTTGAAGGATGATTGACGTGCGCCACAATTCCTCCTGAACGTACGATAATGTAATGCAACACCGTGCAAACAAGATAGGGTACCATTAGCTAGGAGAAACATTACAAACAATTGCAACATCCCTCCGATACAGAATTCACCCGACAGCCGCGCTATTATTTGACTAAAACGCAAACGTTCCATCGGGGAACCGTAAATGCAATCACGTTTTTGCTGTTTCATAGACATTTACCTGGTTTGCCAACACCGCGTACATCGAACTGGCGGAGATGAAAATTCGTTTAACAACGAAATCGTGTACAGAATGGAGTAACGATCCAGCCAGTGAACGTGTACTGTTCGTTTAAGTAACAGAATGTACCGTGTTTACTTTATTAAAAATTCCCGTCTAACACGACCAATCTACTTTTCCCCACTCTTTTTACAAATTTAAGAATTACGTTATTACGTAATAATATAATAATAATAACTCTAGACATTCTCTTTTGAACTTCTTTCGCTTACGGTCAGTCAAAAAAGTCTATGTACATTCAACTTGTTATGGAATCCTGTACATTTAAATATCAGTACGGAATGATTTATATCAATGTATTTTAAGAATGAATTCACAAAATCTAAAACATTTAAATCACAGGAATCTTCGAATGAAGTTACAACAGAGATTACAAAACATTTGAGTTTATCAACGTCTAATAAGATGTTACATATAATGTTAAAATCCAGCTCTTTTATAATTTCATGGAGATGTAACAGGCTTACGTACTCTTTTGTGAAATTTTATTTTATACTTCTTTTACTCCTTCTTTCAAGTATGTATAATAAATTGCGTTAATTTTTAAATATATATCTAATTTCAAGTAGCCCTGCTGCGCTCCTCAAATATGTGTACGTTAATTTCACCATCGTTTCAATGAAATAAAATTGAAATGTAAAAATGTACGTATTAATAAGAATTCTTCCACTTTATTTGCGAGCTTAGGAAACTTTTTAGCAGCGGAAAAAATACGATTGAGTTGAAAATGATTCAAAGAATGTAACAGGATTGATACAAAATTTGATACCCAAATATTACTAGGTCTAACGTTTCTGTTATATTCCAAATTTAAGGAATGTATGGTAGGCTTTTGCGACTGACTGTATATCCAAACTTCTATCCTGTCTACCCACATCCTCCAACACAATATTATTCCATGGCGTTAATCGAGACGATCTAGCCACGATCAAGAAACGTTATTCATCCGCCAAGCTGCACCTAACGAGGCGCCGGTGTCGCGAATATTTCAACGAAAGAATTGCGGATTAACCTTTGCCAACCGATAAATTGAATCCCTATTAATAGCTATAGAAGCGACCGTGATATATTCAACCAATAGACGGGTCAGAATCTCTCGGCGAGCCAGATACGATCTTATGCTACAAACGCGTGTAACTTCCTTCTTTCTTCTCTATTCTATTATCTTGATTTCCCTTCGTCGAGCGATCGCCTCTTCACGAATAGAGCCATTACAAGATGCTTAATAGATAGGCCAAACACGCAGAATAAATTCAGGAAGCTGGCCGAAGAGCGAGAACACCTCCATAAAAGGGATTCGATGCGTTACTTCACGAGCTTGAAGATCCGTGATTCATGTGCTTCAATTTTTAATATCTTTTTTAAAAAGTTTATTGTGTTTTGATCGATATATTTTGACTGTATATTTGATAATATTCGGAAAGAGTTATATATGAATTTTTGTTAAATAATGAAACGATGAATTGAACAAAAGGTGTTCTTATATCGCTGGAAATTAAATGCAGCAACCGAAGAGAAAGGTGCAAAATTCATAGATCAAAGAAAAGTAGTTTTTAAACGAGATAACGTTCGATCTCACATATGGACGAACAGAAAAGATTTGTAAATCTCTATTGAAATTTTCCATCTTATTCATTTAATTCACGAGAGAATTGTCTGATTATCATTTATTCCTCTTTTTATAAAGCTATTTAAACGATTACAAACTGCACACGTTTTACAGAGATTTGCAAAAGCTACTTGAAATAATATGATGCTATAAAATATAAAGAATATTTATAAAAATAATTCGCGAATGTAGTCGGTAAATAGCAAAAGAATGTGAACGAAATAAATATTCAGCACATTATTAAATGAAATTCTAACCTTACGTAAACGCACTGCCTTGTAATTGTTCTTCGATTTCACTACAAACTTTCCAAACGATTCAATCTGTTGCTTTTGAAGAAATTTCTGACAAAATATTTTACTTATATGAAATATTGACAGTAGAAGTGATATATACTCAACAAACTGAGCAATTTTCTGTCTAAACTACATGTAAACACGAAATATCCAATACACAAATATTCAATGAATTTCGTTATATTATCTGACTCTGATTAATAAAAAAGTAGAATCCTTGCATTCTTGTATTATCAATATGATATAGTATGATGTAATATATTAAATTATTATAAATTAAAAATAAATATACCTTAACCTAAGTACATAGTTCTACTTCCAATATGTCATAATTCATTAGTTTATTATCTTGTTACATACCAAGACGCGTTTAACCGGACCTCCTGCAGGATTTTCGTAATACCTGTTTTCTATATTCGTTCTTGCGATTTCCAGGATCAATTAACTTTACGATGAATAATGTCAAATAAATAACTAACCAGGGCGGGCAACATCATTGCAAGCTATTATGGCGCGGTGGATGCGCGCGCATGTGTGTCCATGCTCGCTATATAGCTTGCTAGCACCGTTACCAGTGCACCGCGATTTATGCGCATAATTACGCCACGGTAATGGTTTAGATTACACCACTTATTGCGCGATTAATAACGCCGTCGCGTTAGCGCGCCGCGGGCTGTGATTTTGCTTGGCCGTCTCCAACATCCCCGGTTTTTCTTCGCGGCGCCACTGAAAAAATATCTATGATGAATCTTTGAGAAAACAAATGATGTTTAGAGGTTAGAAGTTTAGAGGTTACTTCTATAAAATAGATTTGAAAATTTGAACATTGGATATTTTCTAAGGGACATGTACGGAATTATAGATATTATTTGTAGATACGATTCTAGTTAAGATTTGTGAATATCCTAGTCGAAAAATTCATTCTACGTCATATTTTACTTTTATTAACGATTCTTATATTTATCGAGCAACAGTCTGGGAGTTCTTTGGGACTAGTTCTTAAGATCCACTTTCGAAAACGGTAATTTTTCAATATGACCGCAAAAATGTGATACTATGGAAATAAGACATATAGAATCTGATAAAAACACGTTTCATTGGAAAATAAAAATATGTTTAAATACTTTACGTAGCCACTTTATAATAATTATTAGTTTTAATTTATACGTGAGCGTGTAAAGTCATTCTTGCATATTCGTAATTAAAGGAACATGCGTTAAATACAAAATTCTTGAAAGTTCCGACTAATGATCTCTTTCATACGAATATATCTCTTAATGTAGGTAGGCTCTTCACTATCTTAACGTTTAAGATATGGAGCTGTTGGGAAGTCTTTAGTGATGAATCCACTAGCAGGCAGCTGGCAAAACGCACCGTCCCGTCTCCTGCCTTTTCTTTGTTTCGTTCCATAATGTATTTTGAACATTTCCGTTGTCTGCATAGTGCGACGTTGACTTACTCGGCTCGTAATTACAGCTATTCTTATTTCGTGATCCTTATGTTATCCTGACCTACATATCCTCCACGAAAGTACTTACTGCTTAAATTACGATATATTCTATCTAAAATCTAAAAATGTCGACACGCCTTAAATTTATTTCTTAGAATTTATCAACCGAATCTGTGTAAATATCTAGCCTTATATGAATCACATAGGTTCTCATAAAAATCCTAAAAATAAGTCAAAATCTTCTAATCGTCTTCGTTTGTCAAACTATCGACGATCCAAAACTAAATCACCAAAGAATTAATCTCTGTTCCCAAGAACAAATCGTCCCTTGTCCCATCGCCACCTTCGATCATAACGCAGCAAGACTAACTATCTTCAGTGTGCAACATTGTAGTGGTGCGATGAGGGTTGGACAGCGCCCTTTAAAGGCAGCGCTCTTTCTTGCGCAGAAATTTATCGTCGGTTAGCTGGTCAGGTGCAGAAACGACGCGGCGCCGTGCTCGGTTCAGGGCGTAGGTAGCTTCCTCAGCCTCGAACACACGTACACGGTACTCCGTACATACAGTCTGTTGAAAACAAAACTGTCTCCCTCCCTCGCGATCTTTTCCTCTCCGCTCCATCCTCTTCCTGCCTATTTCGCTGTGCTCCCTTCTCCCTTTTTCTCACTGGTTCCCGGCCATCTGCAGTTGCTACACGTGTGCATTATACGCGTGATGCACCGCGAGAAGGTGGAGAGAAAGGGAGAACAGGATCGTATCTCATCTGCTTCCCTTCTGGCCCTCTTCTCCGTTCCATAGATATCGCTCTCATACATTTTCATTCGGTCTTAGCGCTCGTGGGAGGAAGAGAAACGATCGAAACAAGACGAACACAGAGACAGAGCGCAGGGAGGAAGAGCACAAAAGTTCTGTCCAAGAACGGAGGACGAAGAGAAGAGAAGCAAAGTGGAGTCAGGGGGATGAGAACAGCTCAGCGAGAACGTCTCTACGAGTTTCTCCTAATAAGGGGCTCGTCTTATCGCCGCCGCTAATCGACCTGGCCTTACTGGGACACGAAATAGACTCTCCGAAACCTGGTCGCCGCTTTTCCCCACCGTACAATTTGTTATTTGCCTGGAAACGGATGGTCGTGGGTATCGTGTCGCGGCTGTGATCGGGGACGAATCGTGCCGTAAGGCTTGAATGGGATACTGCCCACTTGGTTCGATGTAGAAGGACAATGACGAGGTGTGTGGTAGAAAGTGACTATGGCAGATTGCCCAGAGAAATTGGCTGGTAAGTTGGTTGTAGTGTTAGCAAGTTTGAGATTGGGGGATACGAGTTCTAGAAAGTTCGAGAATTTAGCGATGAAAGTTGGGGGATTAGGTAGGTAAGTGTTACGATAAGCGGCTATGATAGCAGAGGTTTAGAGAATGCGTAAGGGAAAGTATACAGAAACCACTGTATAATAGGAAAATGGATAAATTAATTTAAATTGTGTATAATATTATAGTAATATTTAATAGTTCGAGGAAAAATACGGGAACTATTATCAGTGTCTTCTAACGCAGTAATGTATTAATTATTAATATTATTAATATCGTCTATGATGTTCGAGAGATTTAAAGAATACAGAAGCAAACATGGAAAACTTTATAATCTAACTATTCTAGATTGTCAATCTAACAAGTTATAGATTGTAGACTTCTGTCTTCTTCACAATTTTATAATTTTGCAAATCACAAGCAAACCACTAATTCTATTCTCCAACAAGCTGAATTGGCGAAGATAGGATCAATTACTAGGATAATCTTCTGACATGTAATTATTAAAATATATTTCTAAAACTTGTTTTGTTATCCACTTTGTTGTTATTGTGCAAAGGAATTTATTAGTTTAGCAACTCGTGAAATTTCATTAATAGTATCAATTCTTAAACCTCTAAATAATTGAGAAACACATATTCATACTCTGAGCATGTTTTATATGACATGTAAGTATTTACTTACACTTGTCGCACTTATTAATCGTAGCGTGCAATGCACTATTACCAAGGTCTCTTCACGCGGCAATCTACGTACTCATAGTTAGGTCTATCGTATCTACAAACACTTCAGACACTGGCGACACATATTCGAAAAAAAACAAAGACGACGCTGAAACCAAACTGCCACGACCAAATAGAAATAAACGAAACTCAAAAAGCAATCAGAAGAAGGTACAACGATATAACGTTGAAGTAAGTCTCAGTGCACATCAATAGTACGCTGCTCATTGCAGCCACGTAGGCTTGTTATAACTGATTTATGTTTAATATAATTGCGCCAATATTCTGAGAACTTGTCAGCTATACCAAAAAGTGTCGAGTGATGAATGATGCTCGACGTTGCCCGCTACACACAGCCCCCTACCAGCAAGAAGACGATGACGACTAACCGAGAGAAGCATATCGAGAAAAGTAGTTAGAGAAGAACAGAGAAAAGTGAGAGAGGGCTCAAGAGGATCGGAAGACCCGTTGAGGCAGAGATTCAAGCTTCTCGCGTCAATGTTACATCGCATGACGTCGAAGACTTTACGACGTTGATGGTCGAATAGTTCGTCAACAGAGAGAAGATAGCAACTTCTGACCTAAGCTATATGGTAGGCTGGCTCGTGCACAACTAGCTAGGCGTAATCGTAATAAATCACGAGCGACGATAGTCGGTCAGCTTTTCTGCAAACATTCTTATCGGAACGGTTGCTTGTACGAGCAGCCATCTAGAGACACGAGCAGTTCGGCAGCGTCGCGACTGTCTGTCGACATCAAAAGCCAGTCTTGAACGGGCCCGACGAGTCCGTCCAGCGCGCGTCAACGATGATAAATTGCTGACCTAGCTCGAACCTCTGTGTGATCTACACAGAGGCATCGGCGCCCCGGCGCCACTCTCGTTTCTACAACCCCAGGAACTTGCCTCGAGTGGGAAATTCAAGAACCATCGCGTAATGCTCCGTTTCTTTCGCTCGTTTCGCGTACCGGTTCCACGAGATACGAATCTCGCGTTGCGATCGTGAATCGTTAGCGTTTCCACGAAACCATCGAATAAATTGTCACGGTGAAACCGAGCCGCTGCCTGACTTGATCTATCGCTCGTAGAAACTTTTCCAGTGGCTACGTGTGGTACGCTGAGTAGGTTTTTCTCGCGCCACAATTGACAACACACGCGTCGCCTAGCTTCTACTCTCGCTAGACCTCCTGCATTCATGGCGTGTTAAATTCAACTTTATGATCGTCTATGCGTCACTTCTCGCGCGGTTGGCTAAGCTTTTCTTCGTGTAAACAAACGTGATGCAAGGGTTCGAGAGTTGAGCAGGCCTCAACAAAGACTACTTTCCTGAACCTCGCGTGTGTCGGTCTCGGTGCAACTCGCGGCGATGACATCAGGGGTCACGCGGCTACTTGACCCGCGGCTGTTTTCCATAATATGGTCAATTAGCGCATGTCGGGCCAGTGTCGAGTGGACATTCTGTCTTTCGTACGGGTTTCTATGGGAATGAATTTATCACGGAATTGTGTGGTTCTTAATTTGTTCTTTATTGGGTCGTGTTTGCTAGTATACGTACGTTAATCATTCTGATAGTTTATTACAGGGAGATTATTATTGCTAAGAATAAATTGCATACAGCCTTTGTTCGCGATATTTATTGATATTTATGAGCTATTTGAAAAACAAACAGAACGGTATTTCCTGAAAATTTCGTATCTTTTGCATCAGAATGCGCGGCTAGTCTTTAGTTTCTCAGAAATAAAGAAAATATACATGTTCCTAATGAACGTATCCATCATAGGTGTCGCCAACTGTGTATCTAATGACTGATACATATACACCATCGATTCTCATCAAAACGCTTTCGAGCTGAAAGAAAGATCTTTACGAGCAAAGGAGTTTGCTTGTGTACAAATTTTCAGCAGCCTCGTCTAATTAAGTATGGATGTTTTAACTTCAACGAAGTTGAACAGCTCGGCTCCTGTGTCACTCATACAATTAATGTCTCTTTTGACTTCAAACGAGTATACGATTTATAATGATATCCTGTAAGCAAAATGTTGAATATTCGTTTGTTTCTTTTCAATGCAAATTTAACATTTCAGTATAAGAAGATTTACAATTTATGTCGAATTGTTTTACAAACATTGCATACTTCGTATGCAATTGACATCCATGTACAAATTGCAATATGGAAATGCCTGTATGTATTTTCTTCATAACCAGCTCGTAGGCGTATGCCGATAAGGCTAGGAAATGTTCTTTTTCAACTCATATTTATACATTAAGATAAGCTATGTTTTAACTCTATTGCAATTCTCGAATTTTCATATTTCAACCTTGTTACACAATAAAAAAGCCCTATGATATTCGAAACACATCTCGTATCCATCTTCGCAACCACAACCCACATCGTGAAGAATTTGAACACGAACGTGAATGTATTGTAACGTTACAAATTAAATCATGATATCATATAAACATGGCGTTACGTAAAGTAAGATAAAACATTAACAACAATCTTAATCGCATTATTGAATACCGTAACATGTATAAAATTTGTTCGAAAGAAACGAAGATGTAGAGAATATGGAAAAATATATATTGCAAAAAGAAAAACACTCGTTTATATTTTATAAAAAATCGCACAAATTCTCAGAAATACCCGGCTGAAAATTTGCCAAATTTCTATCAAAAATAACAACGAATTGGAGATTTTGACCACATCGCTAGTTTCAATATTCAACCCAAGAAGATACACTTCTTAGAATAATTTCAAATCTCTGTAAACTTTTAAAAATTATCAACCACCTACGACGAATTTAATTAACACCATAGAGGATACAACGCGTGGTGGCGCGAAGTTATCAATAAAATGTCAACGAAAACGACTAAACGTTCAAATTAGCATCAACAACACAGAGAAAGCAACGCGTACAATGTACTGAAAGGCTTAGCAAGTGATCAGCGGATCGGGTAATGAGTGATTAACATTTCATCGTTAACGAACCACTCGTTACCTGGTCAGCCGGTTCAGCTCATTATTCGACGAAATTATCAAACTCCTGATGGCCAATATCAAAACAAACTACATGCACGATCAGCAGTACGTGGACGTGACGTTTACAACGTTTAAAATCGTGAAACGAGTTATCCCTCTTCGTATACGTTCGCTATGTTAATGAGCCTCTCGTTAAGAAACAAGAAAGCGCTGGAATGCGCGCGATATCTGACATTTACGAAACAACCATACGAAACGAAAATCGATACGCTGTGGCATTAACGATCCATTAATATGTCATCATTAACGACGTGTTAGAAACTACATGAATAGGCGCAACCCTTGTCCCGATTAAGAATAAAGCAGAGATTGACTTTCCCTGCAGCGACACGATTTCGACGTGGTATTCTCCTTATCTACGTCAACGTCGTGTCTTGTTCAAGATTTCTTAGCGCTAGCCGGATGTGGGTGTTTGTTCGTGGTATTAATGAAGCTTGTAACGTGGTATGGCTGGTTAGGAGTGAACGTTGAATCTTCTGTTAACCCTGTCACGGATCTCTTGTCGTTTTTGACTCAAGTGTTAATAAATTCTCATGAAGAGATTGTTGGTGGTATACCTTGACGTGTAAATTGATTCTGTGCCTTTCACAGTGATATTTAAATTTTATTTATGGTTTGATCATGAAATAATCTTAAACCAAGTGACGGATAAAATTTCTTTGATATTGTTATAGGACAGTAACCTATTAGAAAGCGATATACGCTTAATGTTTTGTTATTTCAAGCTTATAATAAATCTTCGCTTTTCTTAAGATTCCACATAAGATTCAAGATAACAAGACAAAGATACGAGTTGGGTTAAAATAACTTTTCTGCATAACAGGGTAAAATTAAATGTAATATAATATAAGGT
Organism: Bombus difficillimus; assembly: GCA_014737525.1. Classification (NCBI taxonomy): domain Eukaryota; kingdom Metazoa; phylum Arthropoda; class Insecta; order Hymenoptera; family Apidae; genus Bombus; species Bombus difficillimus. The sequence continues at coordinate 2,242,279 of JACXIT010000186.1, read as the reverse complement.
TCTTTTATAGATATTTCAATCGATCATTTGACGTTCACAATCGCGACATGTACAGGCACAGTTATACGATCGTCTTAAATATTTTTGATTAATAATTTTGCTTATTTTACATCTCCACAATTCACAATTAAGGTTATAATAAATATATTACATTTCATCACTAGTTATTTTTTCTAATAAAAAAATTTTACTCCTAAGTAAAGGAAAATTTCTACGATAAAGAGTTAAATTTTGGAAATTGATTTGCTTCGTTGACAAACTTAAAAAATTCTATTAATTTTCAAACTTTCTTCCTATGACTCCTCAGAAAGTTACTACAAAATTCTATCCATTTTCTCTCCGTAAATCGCTACTCAAATCCTAATCGAATTTCGATGTACAATTTCGAAAAATTCGCTCCGTATTCCAATATTCCATTGCCTAACAAATTCTCTCTACAAGTTTCGATGTCCAAGCAAAGTAGCAACGTTGTAGACATTATGCGAGAGCGTGTATTCCCCTTTTGCCACCCAGGCGAGCGATTCCGTTTCAATGGTTACGTAACTACGCGTAGAGGAGACGTTTTCGTTCGAGCCAGCCAGAGAATTCGATGTTCGACCGATAATTACATGCAAAGAAGCTCGCGCGCTGGCTACCTCGCGGAGACACTTCGGCACGTAGCGTAGACGGGGCGGTAATGCGTATGGACAATTTGACATTTGCAAATAGGGCATCGCTTGTATTCAGTGGTCGTATCGGCGAGCAGCCAGCGTACGTGCAAATTACTCTGCCGCGTAGGCGGAACAACGGGTTGATGCAACGTGAAGCACGAAAGTAAAGTCGCTGTTGCGGCCGTGGAATCGGAATGAAAACGCTTTGATTGCTCGATTCTCGTTCGAAGCAGGCCACGTATGGATACAACAATTTTTATACGATTAGTACAAGCAGTGTATATTGGAATATTAGCTTTAACCATGAGTTTTTCTTTTCAACTTGTTATTAAGCAGATGATATAGAAGAATATTTTTCTGATTTTTTGACCTATTACGACAATGACAAACAATACATTTATTTCACGGATGAAAATTATTCTACTTGCATACAAAACTTCATCTAATTTTCTCAATTTCTATATTATCTAACTTTTCTTGTTACATATGTACGTCACATTTTCTAAAGCCAGTTTTTCACACGAAGGTGGACAGATGTCCGGCATCGACGAAATATTTCGCCAATCCTGCGCGTTTCTGTAGAACACGGGCAAGATTGGTAGCGAAAGCCTGTCCTGCGGGGCTTATCGAAAGTTATTTATGTCGCATACGGTAGCTACTCCGCGTGCACGCGGCAGACTGCACGCGTGCACGTGCTACCGAAAATTCCGTCAACACCCACGCACAGCCCAGGAGCACCTGGCCGACGCGATAAAAACACCGAGGAAAGAGAGAGTAGTCGGATCTTGATAAACTCGCAGACATCGCGAATCCGCTGATAAATCTGTGGCAACAACTTCGCGAATTTTAGTTGTATTTTATTTTGGTGCTTCCATCCGTTTAATGTTTCTATCTGCGAAGAAATTTCGAACAAGCATACAGTAATTTAAGAAAATGAAGGTTTTAGAATACAAGTCAAATCGATCAACTGTATCGAGACTAATAGAAATAAAAATGAGAAAAATTAATCGAACATTGCACAAATATTCTGAATAAAATCAAGAAATTTTTAGAAAATTAAGCTTTCTTTCAATTTGCAAAAATAAATTTGTTCAATAATTTGTAAATGTAGTTTTATATCGTAAAAAGAAGATTTTGTTTTCCTGCGGACACCTGTTGGGACTTCATTTATTGGAATGAGTAAATTAGTATTGAATTAACTAAACTCCTATACATTGAATCCATTCATCTGAACTCCTATTATTCATCTCGACTCCCATTATTTGAACGAGAAATCACAGGTTGGGGATACAATTGGTTAACTCCTATTATATGAACTACAGTTGTATGAATTGTTTATTCCCTGATGGATTCAGATGAATGAAATTCTACTGTAAATAGAGATCAAACATTTCTCTTCTATTGGAACTAATATATTTATCGACTTCATACATATGTATTATGTACATAATACTATTGGAAGATGATAAAAGGAAAACGAGATTGTAAAAATAATTCAGAGGCGAATGAATTAAAAGCATAAAGATTTTAAATGAGATTTGGAAAATGTATGATACGATATGTAATTCAACAGAAATATTACGTGTTCACCGTGTACCAAATTTCTTTTGTCAGATCAATATTTAAAATTGAAGCTCGAATATAATAATAACGAAAGCTATTGAGAGTAGGCATCTCTCTATAGAAATTACATTATAAAATATAATAACTCTATTAAGGGACGATTAAGAGATTCTTTGCCTCTCAAAGTACGCTAAAAAGATTAAAATAACTAACAAAATCTAATAAGAGACTTTTCAGAAAATCCCATCTGTGCCATGAGTACATGATTACTTTTTTATTACATATACGTTATTTGATTATCCAGAATCCTTCAAGATAAGACTTCAGATCCGAGATCTTAGACAAACTACGCACACCTAGATCCTATCTGACGCAACAGCCTGCTCTTCCAACCCACGTTTTTCCGCAACTCCATCAGCCAAAAAATTACCATTTTCACGGACTATCTCTCCTAGCAACCTTTTATCGAGAGTCAATCATCCTTCGTCTATTTAAGAAAATTCCACGGAAAACACGCACGGCGAGGAATTTCATCGAGCCGTAAGCTTGAGAATGTATCGGCGGATCGTCAAGGTCGACAATGGCAAAGGGCAGGGTGCACGATTCCCAATGAATCCACGATGCGTTGAATCGCATATTTACGGGACACTGTCACTGGACAGTTTCGTTTTATGACGAGTATCTCGCGATGCCGTATCCTCCTGGAGGAAACGCGAAAGAGGAAAAGAAAGAGCAGATGGAAAAGAAAGAGGTGTCGGAGCAAGGAGGGCTCGAAGCTCGCGGGTAATGGAACACGTCGGTGTTGGCTATCTAGCCGCACCCGCCACTAAATCACGAGATATTACCGGCATTGTGCTCACAATCAGTCGTAATACCCACCACCGACACGATACGACCCCGTGTCAGAATATACCACGATCGTCTGGCTTGGTTACCGTCGATTTCCGATTATTATTCGTGGCGGACGATCATCGGTGCTCTGGCACGACGGTTAGCAATTGCACGCCAGTCTCGTTCGGCCATTCGTAAATCCGTACCGGTTTTCGCGAAACGAGACGAGAAACGCGCCGCGAGAAACGGATAAACAAGTCGAGAGGATGCGTTTGCGCCGGGTCGAAGAAAAGTAAAGGAAGATGAGATTCGATTGGAAAATAAAAAGCCTGCCTCGGAATGCGTTCGTTGTTCCAAGACCAGTTCTCCAATAAGCAAGTGAGCGGCTGTTCGACGTTTTGACGTATGTACGCATTTTTTGAGACACGTTTTACTAAATGCGAAGAAGTTTCTTTTATTAGGATACATTCCGTGAATGTTTGTGTCTGGGAGCAAGGGATGGCTCTTGAACTGGTTTTGGTAGTTATATTAATGATTCGTTTCACGAACTTCATTTCGTTCAAAAAGTAGATTGCAAGGTAATAAGTTGGTCACTTGCGCTTCAGGGCATAAGGCGGGCCTTTCAGCCGATGTTGGTGGCTATGTTAATGATTCTGTTGAGAAACTTTATTTTAATAACGAAACGAATTATAAGACATTTGCATTGATTTGAAAGGTTCCTGTCGCCAGGTTATCGTGTACGCTTACAATTTTATTTGGAGACAATTGGGGATAATTGAACTGCGTGTTTCAATCATCGAAATATCGGTTATAGAAAGAAGATACAATATCGTCATGAGGATTGTGCGTTGCTGAAAATTCACAGTCCAAACGAAAACCAACCAAGAATGATCCCTCTGCAACTCTAAGTAAAATATACTGAATTTATTACGCTTATTATTACTGTAATTTTTTATAACAGCGCAACCACGCGATATATTATTAAAATAAAAAAGTAATTTGTTTATCACGATATTAAGCGTTCCATTCACATTGCTTCGACATAGCCAGAAATATTGTCATAAATGAGCAATTTTCTTTCAAAGGACTTGGAACGTCAGCATATTTTCTACGTAGAAAATTCGTGTGTACGGTTGCATCGTTGGCGACGATGAAGTGCGTCATAAAATGGTAACGAGGATCAGTATCGTGATAATTAAGCAAAAGGTCGAAAGTGAGAGTGAAAAGTTTTACGAGCGAGGTGACGTAGATACGCATTTATCGGACGGCAAGTACGAAGTTCGTCGCAATGAAATTCATGGAATTCAGGAGGTCACGCCCAAAAAGTCTACGAGTGCCGCGCGTTTGGGTATTCTGATGATAGCAGGGCGCAGCAGCTGCGCTGATAACGTCGTATGATAAATAGACGCATTCGCCGCACGTGACTGGTCGCTAATAAATTCGATGACGCTTTTCGTGTGCCATCGTGCAAAGACCGTTCTAAATACAAAAATGAAAAAGAAAAAGACCGGCGGAGATAAAAATAGAAATGTTGGAAAACATTGAATTTTCGTGCAACTTAAACTCGTCACTCAAATATAATGGATCGATAATTTAGCTGATCGATATTAAAATCTTTTAGAGGAACAAGTGAAAGTTTTGATATATTAATATTCTTTCTATAATTATGGCCCTATGTGATGCACAAGATTCTAGCGTAGCAAAAGTACATAGTATTTAAATTTATTTTCAAATTTGATATCAAAATTTATTTAATGCGATAAGTAACATAATTTCCACTATAGTATACATATTAATTAAACGTTATGTCATTGATTAATTTGATACGCCATCTTTTTCAACCTAAAAGTAAAAAGCTAATGTCAGACGTAATTCTCATTTTTATCGAAATCCTATAATTCTGGATTGAGTTTTTGAATCTTTAATTCTCAATTAAAATCCTCGAATTCCCTGAATGAAATAATGTGTGCTATTTTTTCGAAAAATTCTGATTATATCTATATGGGTATGTATATATGTTAAGTAGACAATAGTCAGTGCATTTAATATAAAAGTGAATTGAGTTATTAATGGTCATACCACCTGTATAATAGCTTGAGCTACAAAGAATTTGATATATGGTATTTTCTATGATACGAGGAAAGGTGGTACTCACCGATTGTACCAAACAGACTCTTTATCTTCGTCTACGTTGCGCTAACAGTGATAACTGCTATCAGGAGGCCGCGCGGTTGACAGCAGCCAGACAGGAAAGAGAAAACATGTGCACGTATAGGATGTTTCGTCAACATGAGTCAAATTTTTTATGATATATTACCGAGCAGTTTTATTCTAGAAAATAATGAGGAAAAAAAAACAAATAATTTTTTAAAAGATTTTCCTCTCTCAACGAAAGCTTCCAAAATCCTTATATATTTCTGGGACGTTCTCAAAAATATAAAAAATTGCCTTACATAATATTCTAAATTCGGTGTATTTAATAATATACCTTACATTGCTAACAATTGAGTAACTCGGTGGAAAAAATAATACAAGAACATTTTTGTCCATAAATGAGACAAGTACAGGAAGTACAGAAGTACAGAAATTGCAGAACCTAATTTCTATTTTTGCTACAAGCGTTATTTTTCTCCTGAAACCTCTACTTATAATGTCTAAGCTTATTTTCTCCTTATAATGTCTCGAACTTATTTATATCCTTATACGTACTATCCTTATTTACGAGCTTCAAACAAAAACGCAAGAAAGCAAAAACAAGTCGATCAAGACTTTAAAATTAACGCCAATATATTATTATAGTACCATGCGATTACCTTGACACGATTAAATATTCATAAGCAGATTGGTACGTGTTATTCACCGAGTTATTCGTCGGATTAATTGCACGTACCATAAAACAACGTAAAGGTGTACTAGTGTAAAAGGTGTACCAGTATCTTCGCCAATGTTATTAGGAACGGCACGCTTTTCCGGCGGTCGCTTAATAAAAACCCGCCTTATTAGCTGTACCTCTGGCACTCGCGAGCGGATCTTACAGAAAAGACTCGCGAGACGAGGCAAGGCGAGGCGAGGCGAAGCAAATTTATTGTGCTCGGACTTATATTGTCCCGCAAGAACAAAGAGGCAACACGGACAAAGAGGATCGTACCACGAGGAGAGAGGAAAAGAGCTCGAGAAGATGAAGACAAAGGAGGAATTTATTATTATAGCAGTGGACGTATCATCGGTGCCATGAAGAAATTAGACAACAGCTTCGAGCTGCATCCGAATAGAATCGGTTTATCTCCCAGAAGGACCATTTTCATCGATTATGTCCTTTCTTTTCGAAAATGGGAATATTAATCCTACGCATCTCTGGAATCATTTTTTCGTTTTTATAACATTAGAAAGCTTTATGCCGAAATACGAGAATTGTATTGTCTAAATTTTATAGTTTACTAACTTTTAGTTCATTACAAATTTTTTTGTTGTTTGAGACGAAAGCAAGATTGGCCACGACGATTGCGTTAATCCAAAATTCTAATTGGATATTTTTTCAGTCGATTTATATTATTTCATTCTGCTGTGTAATTCTCATTAGCATATCTTCTTCCATCTGGAGCCTATACAAAATTTAAAGAAATTGCAATACTGTAGTAAACAATTTCTATTTAAACTCTGGTAATTTTATTTTATAATTTCCTTCTCTTTTTCTAATTTGTATAGTTGATCGTATTGCAAAGTGTGTACATCTATTATCTTAATACTTCCAAATTTGTATTTCTTGTATCTTGATGAAGCAATATCATCGTTTCAAATTATCTTGTTTATGTTTCTCAATAACGTTACATTCGTGCAATTTTTATACATTATTTCACTGCTTCGTGCTTAATAATTTCACGTAATTAAAGCAATTAAATTAATAGCGAAGACACCCAAAGTGCCTCGTACATTGTGTTTATGATATTAGATGTGAAATTGTTATTCTTTGATTTATTAAATTATAAAATCAGACATTTAGCAGTGTAGTGTTAGACTAATATTTTGTTGCAGTTTTTAGCTTCTATTAAAAACTTGTCATTTTCGTACACTATAAAGACATAGATAGCACTCGCAAGAAACGAAACTTCTGAGATAACATTTTCCTGGAAAAAATTGCAGAAAGTGTTGGAAAAAGTTTCGTGCTCGAAGTTCGACGGTCGTTAATTTGCAATGTATTTCGTTCGAGTACGTTGCCTGGCTAATAGAAATAAAATTCTCTTCTTGAGGAGAGTAAACTAATACCAGTTGCACAAGTCGATCGCTCGTTACGACCGCAACGAAATCCTGTTGCACGCTATTCAGACGAATAATTACGACACATCGCGCGACCTTAATTCCATTATAATTGGAGTACGCAAAGTCTGCGGTTGCTCGCTCTAGCTCGCGAGTGCGAACGACCTCGAGCTCGTCGCTGACGCCACAGCGTCTATCCAGCTGCGTCGCGACTATGGTCGAAGGCAACAATACCAACTGTGAGTCAGAATTGACGACAATGAACAATAAAAATTCATCGTTAAAGCTATTATGTACTTATACGTTTGATAGAGTGTCTTTACTATTTTATAATTGAAATATCTCAAACTGTTTGTTGTTACAACTTACTTATCATTAATACAGAAATATCTCAAATTTTTACCTTTTTTATGGGCTACTAAAATGAACTATTTTTGATAAATAAAATACAAGTTCATTTTTAACGTCTTTGATAATCGAGGGTGTGGTAGAATATCCGATCACGTTTTAAAGTTGGACATTTTTAAGAATAAAATAGAAATTAACCTTGTCACTTTTGGTATTTAAGAACACGGTTGTAAACTACCTATGTACTTGAAATAGCTTGTTATCGCAAGATTTCATATATTTTCTTCTCATAGAAAATAGTTAAGGATCGATTATGATATTCTCAAAAGTCATTTAACAAAGGCTCAAATTCACCATGTCAATCATCTAACAGCCATTGGATCCTTTTCATCTGTCTCGACCTATTAATTAATCCAATGCAAATTTCTACACATGCTATATGTATATATTTCTACAAGAAGAGCATCATTCGCAACCACAATCCAAACATTGCACTATCCTCTAAATAATATCGCACGGAATCGCTAACCAAGACACCTAATCGCAATCTAACGAACGAAAGCTATCGAAATTATTTAGATATAATTAATAATTGGCCATCGTCAAAGATAAATCGTCTTTATTAAAGGGGCTGATGCCTTTGTTTCAATTTCTCAACCAAATAAAATTAGCGCCGCTCAGCGACCGATAGAGAACGAAATAGGATAATAACCTGGCGTATCCTCATTCGGTGGATTTATAGGCACGATCTCAGATTCGAAATAATTGATAGAAGGAAACCGCGATGAAACGAAACGGAATGGAATATCGGACGTTGGCCGTTCTACGAAGGAAGGGAGAGTATACATGGGCTACTCGATTAGTTGCCGCCTTGCTCAATGCGCTGGCCACGATTTACGATTCGAACACGTCAGCCAGACCATTATAAACCGCTCAAATACCGATATTCGTCGGTTGCATGGTCGAAACGAACGATAATTGCCGGTCAAACTTGTGATTACGCTACTACGTCGTTAATGAGTTTGTCATTTCCATGCGCATCGACTTCCGTTCGACGATATGTCTTGGATATAGATTATGTCCAATATAATTAGTGAAAGACGTACAACGTTGTCTTAAAATTGGACAGGTGTTACAGTTTATATACGTATTTCGCGAGTCGAATCAGTAATTTGAAAAATATAAGAGGAGAGAGGAAGCTCGAGACCTCGATTAGGATCATAAGATGTCAATTCAGAAATGTTTCTTCATTCGTAGTGTCTACTACATTCAAACAAATTATATGTAGCATAGAATATATATGGAAAGTAGATTTGAAAAATTCCAACACAAATTTGATATTAATGAGTTTTGCAACTTGATCGATTCACAAATGACTTCTGCAGTTTGAGATTTAAACTCTTGTGTAATAGATAATGACATATAATAGGCATCGCTGATTAACCCCTTGTCATATAATATCGAGTCATGATACAGATTAGATATAGTTTCAATTCAGCGAAGGTAGATCTCGTTTGCAGTGGAATTTAGCTCGAACTCTGACTTGAGAATTCTTCAAACTGGAAATTACATAATTACAACTATGTAAAGTTTGTCTGTATTTTGTACCAAATACGACGTAACAACAACGAAAATCTAACGTCGCTCGTTTTTCACGCTTCATACTTTTGTAACTTGCTAATTGAATAATCGATAAGCGTATCTTTATTCGATAAAATTGATCCCAATTTTTAGTACAGTAAGTATTATATCTTCTTTACAAAATTATCTTAACAAAAAAAAAAAAAAAGAAACGAGTCTATCGTTAATGTAACTATTAATAAAAAACAATGCCTCTCAGAAGCTAAAAAGGATTCAATTCCACGATTAAAATCCCAATGAAAAATATTGCGAAGCAAGAGGTTAGAGCTTCAATTTGCAATCTCGCTATGTAAATATATCTCTTCCAATAAGTATACGTATCACCGATTTCCTGTGCCACGTTTCCGGTGTCGTTGCGCGACGAATTCCCGCCTCGAGTTACCGAAAGTATCCTCTTCCCGATTCGCGATACTCGAGTTCGTGTTCCCGCGCGAAATCGGCAGCTGCGAGCGCAGGATGTGATCGACGAGTACACATATTCGTATCGAGATTCAAGTATGTACCGACAAAGATAGCAGCGGTAATGGTTATCGCTACGGTGTCACTGAGATTACTGGGAATCGGAGAAATTACAGAGCACGCAGTGAAGAAATTTCATGTACTGGGAATTGTTATGGGAATTGATTCGAAGAAAAGACAGCAGCAAAGAGGTAACCATTGACAAGATTGTTATATAAACGTGGATAGTACTTTCCTTTCTCTCTTTTTCTCGTTTGATGTGAATGATACCGAGGTATCGGAGGTGTGTAGATATCGGTACCAAACGGTATGATTATTTGGAAAATGCAGTACTGAAAGGTGTTATATGATAATTTATACCGTATAATTTCACGTGTAACTTCAAGATGGCAATGCAAATGTAAAGACGATGTACCTGATGAAATTGTTTCCAAGATATCAGAAGAGATAAAAGAATACGATGTCATTTCTTCCAAATTCATCATGTTTATCATAAACCCTGCAATGGCGGTACAACACGGAAAGGGTTGGATCTACGTATAAGAAGACTTTGTAATTACCTGAATAGAAGCAATAAGAAAAGGTGTACGAAGTTAAACTTGTACGTGCTAATATATACATATATCGCAAATTTCATCGTGTTTCACGTATTATTGGAAAATGATCACCCTAACATTCGGAAAAGATGTGACTATATATCTATCCTGTGGAATATCTTGACACATTCCTTTAAAAAATTCAACAGAACAGAAAAAAAAATTAAACATAAACTAACGAATATATAATCATATAATTTGATGTCTATATTGATTTTGCCAAAACCGTTTATATGTTTTCACGATCGGTAAATAAAAAAAAGATAGAGAAAACTAAACCCCCATTTTGGTAGTTTTAATGTTAAACCGGAACAAAATGTTCATTTCCATGGCAATATTTTCTGGTAAAATACAGCAAAAATATAATAATTCTCAGTCAACAACAGTCGACTTAACAATTTACATGTTACGAGAATGTCTCTAGTAGGAAACAAGTGTTCTCCACGGGCGACCCTTTTCACGTATGACTGTTCCCTCGACTTCTGCCGCTGCGTGGTGCATTTTACGCTCGAGACTAAATAATTCCGCAATTGTACAGAACAGGAAAAACACGCGCCGTGTTGGAACAACAAATCCTCGTCGACTGCACCTGCGTACCCGCCGCGTCGCTTTTCATAAACTTCGATTCTCTTTCGTAAACGCCATTGCGTTACCATATACACATCGCTGAAACTAAGTGCATTCTCTATTTACAAATATCTAGATACATATTTAGGTCTGCCACTGCCCCACAAATATTATTATTCTTTGCGAAAAGTGATATTTTATTTTCATATTTCGTATTAATTATAATTTACTTCTCCGTGCGACAATTCTAACGTAGATTGGTTATCGGAAAATTTGTAATATATGTTAAAAATAATATTCGCGTTCCCGGGGGTATTAGCAGGGAATTCCGAAATATTTTAAACAACTAAATTGTTAAGTACATATTTAAACTGTCACGTATCATCTACGCGAGGAAGATATTGACGTAATTCGAAACTTTAATTATACAGCTCGAGACTGGAAAGTTAACATTATGTTGCTATCGAATATTGTACAGGAAGCTCATGTAGCTCAAACTTTCCTACGTATATAAAGGATTGCATAAAAATTTTACCCAGACTACATCGTTAGTTTTCACTTCTATTATACATTAACTTGTTTTATGAAAATGTTGAACAAATGTTTCCAAAAAATTCCTTCGAACCGACAATGCCTGTGCGAAAAACATGCACTGCGAATAAAAGCAGATTAAATTTTAAAAGTTCAGCTATAAAATTACCATAAAATACCAACAAATAAAAGACGATAAAAATACATATATCGCGTTGTATCAATTTTTACAAACTTTTTAAAAACTACTTTTATTATTATAACGTGAAACAAATATTTTTTAAAAATTCTCTCGTATTAACGATGGTCAAAAGAAAATTTGGTTAAAATTGTGTTAAAATTGGAACTTACGTATACTTCAGTATCAGTAACTGTGCGCTAAATACTTTTCATTTATTCTGGCAAATACATATTTTCTATATTGCGACTATTCATTACCTTCATAAAATAGAATTTCGTTTTCTAAAAATTATAACAAAATTATAATAAAATATCTTTTAAATTTCCATTCGACCATCATTGTACACGCATATGTATGAGATTTTCATTTTTTCCTCATTCTTCCTTAGCATACGTATATACTAATATTTTATACATCTTCATTAATATTAAAAACACAACGACCGTCACGTTCACTTCACACCAAAGTGTCTACACACGTTCGCAGTGCGTTCCGCGTTTCGTATGCGTATCTCTATACACACGTGTTACGACTGTGTGCGTTGGCCAAATGCTGGCTGGCCCTACACGGATGGAGATTGCGTGCGGTTTCACGTGGATCGTCTACTGATTGACGTGAGCCGAGACCGCAAAAATGAACGCGGCCAATCGTGCGCTGGTCGTGCGCGTTTGAACCGCAGTTATTCCGTACGCGGAGAGCGCGTTTTCTCTTTCTCTATCGACCTGAGTTAGAATAATTCATAAACGAAGGTATCTTGGAGTCTACGAATACCGAAGAAGATAATAAATTGAAACGATTAGAAAAATAAAACGGAATGTAGGACGATCTTAAGAAACTCATAGAATTTGATTTTTATTCATGAAGTATAACATGTTGGGAGCATAGATACGTGTATGATGTTTGTATTTAGTTTCGTATAATAAATAAATTTGGCAGTGCATATAGTCTGTCTAATAAATTTATTAATCCTGTGCACATCATGAATTTTGTTATGTTTCGACTTTGCTCTTTGCTCAAAATATGAAAATAAAATATCATTTTTCGCAAAGAATAATAATATTTGTGGGGCAGTGGCAGACCTAAATATGTATCTAGGTGTTTGTAAATAGAGAATGCACTTGGTTTCAGCGATGTGTATAGTAGTATAAAAATGACTTTTCATATTTTGAAGAACATTTTTAGCACAAAATTAGAACTTTTATATTCTCTCTCGTTTATATATTTTGCTTGAATTTAAGAAATCTTCTATTCAGTCAAAAATGGTATAGAAGTTTCACACTTTTAAACCAATAATCATAAAATAAATAACGATGTATAGTTTGTAATTCATTCCCCGACTATCATCGATGAAACGTAGCGTAAGTAAATACCGGCCACTGTTTATAGATTTTATAGATCTTTGCAAAATAAAGAGCGACAAATTTTTACCTTCGTAAACTTATCCTCAAATAAAGTACCGCCTCTCGTACCTTATACTATTTCAAATATCAAATTTAGTTTATCTGTCGTAAAACTCAATTGGACGGTCAGAAATGGGCGATAAATTCAAATACACGTGTCAAAAGTCCTCATTTTCTTCCTCCTTCCTACGTATCTAAACCATGAACATCCACTTCGTCAAACTTAGCGTGCAATATCAGCCTCGGAATAAACCGTAGTCTTCAAGCATATAGCAAAATGTACGCATACGATCATTTAATAAATATAGATCGTAAAACGACAAACGGCGCTTCTGATAACAGAGCACAACTGTAAAACTTATCAACATTGAACGTTCTACGTTCGTATAAATTTCATCAATATTACCGTGCTCTTCACTACCCACGAACCAGAATATTTCCATTTGCTAGCTGAAACATTTCTTCTCCTCACGCGGGTATACTATTTTATACGCGATTTATAACGATAGAAAGAAACAGAGTCGCGTAACAAAGTATTATATTTTAGCGCAATAAAAATCGAGCTCGGCATACGATAAAATAAAAGCGTAACAACATTGAAACAATAATTTTTATAAATCTAAGTATTCAATTTTCTGTACTTCGAGTTTGATATTGTCGTTTGCATCTTATATGTACTTCGTATTTGTGTAATAATTGAAAATTTCAATACGATTTTATGGTTGGAGAACGCGCTGTATTATTGGTTAATAAAATTTAATGAGAAATATATTTTATTCTGGGAGAGGAGAAGAGTGTGTCGTGAATACGGCGTTGAACGTAGCCGATCCGAGATAAAGGCAGATACGGCAGATTACAGATAACGCGAGACGCGTGCGTCTCTGGCAGACGATGTGAATGCACCCTTATCTCCCTTCCCGCGACGTCGTTTACAGCCACCCACTCGTGCAACCCGATTGCAATAGCCTTGAAGTTTGCAGCATGGAGAACCAAGGTCGCTATTTACAGCGGCTCGCGCGAGGAAACACAATCACTTTCGAATTGAGCGTATTCCGCTCGTTACATGTACAGGGTGACCGGGAAAATGGGTGACCATCGCATCGGATCGGGGAATGAGTATCCAACTACATGTACTAGTGACTTCGTTTCGTTTGAAATTCAATTTCAATTTTCATTTATTTCCACGGTAATTCGAAGATTACTTTGCACAGAATCATAGTGTTGCGTTTCGTTTAACTTACACTTTTCCTCATTCTTGAATACATATTTCTGCATACAGCAATATTTCTTTAGTAAAAAGATTCTTTCATTTTTCTTTTGAAAGTTTCATTTGGGTATGTAGAACGTGTTATTTATAGAATCTTATTTTGCGAGGTGCTGTTACTTGGGTACCGCCAATATTCCTTTGGTATTCTTACTTCACAAGAAATACAAAAGTTCTTAATATTATATAGAAAATCATAAATATGTGTCATATATATATAGATACTATTAATATATAGATAATATAATATATAGATATATAGATAATATTAATTAATAATACTAAAAATTAATATCGATAGACTAAAATGAACGCAAGAAAATGAGTATGGTAAAAACTTCAGTTGCACACATCATATCCAACGAACAATAAATGTCACATGAATCACTAAGATAAAATATACTTTCACACGTGCAATTCATTTTTCAAATTGTAACATTTCATTATCTTCTTTCCTTTCTAATTAGTAATTCCGAATGAAGAAATAAAAGATACATAAGGACGTACATTTCTAAAAAGAATTTCTACGCAAAAGGAAGTAACAACAGGTGATAGAAAGTACTATGTACTAAGTATTATACTATGTACCAAATTTTTGGATAATTTTACTATATCACGTTGTATTGTTTGCCGCCCGGTATTTGCGCGATCGTTCATCACGCGACCACAGTTTGTCGCGCGTTGCAGCACCATCGAGTATTTTAGCAAATTACGGCAATTGGCTTACAACATTATTCTCCAATAAAGTCATTTACTTATCGGTGTATCCTGTCTATCTCTCTGTTTGCCCGCTTTTACCACGCGTTCTCAAACCAGACGTACTTTATTGAAGCGTATAAAGTTATGCGTTTATTAATATACAACTGTCTAGACGCGATTTGCCCGTCATATACACTCGACAATTTTTCCACCCCAGTAATGAAGCTATTTAAAAACGCGAATAGAAAACTTGAATTACGAGGAGGAAGAATTTATTACAATTTTCAAGATGAACGTGCACACAAGATTTCATTATCCTTTCTTAAATTGCATAATTTAATCACACTTGGACGATTTGCTGAAATTCGAATACCGAAGTTCAAGACTATCTAAGACATTTACTTTTTCTTCAAATTTACACGCCGAAGTCGCAGTAAGTAACGATAGAAAACTCGACAGATGTCGAATTTTTGATTCAACATTATTTTCCAACGAATATTAAATACTTGAGTCAGTCAACTTCTCAATCACATAAAAATTTCGTTATAATTATCAACGTAGAATTTCAACGCAAAACTGTAGAAGCGATTTCAATCGCAATACTTCTCGCAGAACAAAGTCCTACTTTTAAAATACCGCGATGAGATTTCCATTCTAACCAATTTCCACGATCAGCTTTCTACGATATTTAATTGCTCTCGAATTTGGAATAGCTATCTCTCAAAATCTGGTTTCGAAGTATCCAGTGCTTCGAACGTCGCGTGGGATGTTCCATCATTCTTCGTGACACTGGCAAACAGCGCGTTACGTATAGTCTAGCTTTCCGAATTTGTTTTCGCTTGCAATTTAAAAATCAAATTTTCAGAATCTACACGGACAAAACTTTCTAGGAAAACCGGTTACTGAAATTCCGGTTAGATAAAAAGACCTGACAATTTTCAATCTCCTGTATCCGCCTCATCCTCCCGCCCACCCGATATCCTTTCCCTTCCATCCAGTCCGTTTAATCACGCTCTATCGACTATCATAATTTCCAGCCAGTTCTCTCAGAAAGAGAGCAGAGCGGCGGCGTGCGAGGTGGTTGCACACGCTTGGCGTTCGAGCGCGTGCATAAGCGGCAGCTTCTCGTGCATTGTATTAATATCTCGTTGTCAACGATGACTGGCTGGCGGGTCCGGACTGATATACTGCCGACACACCCGTCACATTGCGATATGGCAGATAGAGCCTCGCGAAGCCGTGCCTGCGAGCTCCGGAGACCGTGTTCCAGCGATACGCTTCGCGTCTGCTTCGCGGTTGCATACATATATATGTATGTATGTATATACACACACACACACACACACACACACACACACACACACACACACATATATATACAGATATATATACGCATATACACAACGATGTCCCGTGGAATGGCATCACGAGTCACAGCGGTTGATACTCTTGTGGACCCTGATCGCTTCTTCTCTACCGTCTACGGAACGAGTGAAACGAATGGGGAGAGTGGAAAGAGGGAATTATAGATAGAAGGAAGCAGGTGCGACGAGGAGAAAGGATATAAGGTGAAGATTGAGTGGAGGGAGGCCGAGAGGCGGAATGATATGCGATGGAAGAGGCGGTCGTGGAATGGGAGAAAATCGTTTGCAATTTATGATAGCCTCCAGGACATTGTTGTTGCGTGAGATGGTGAAGAGAGAAGGGAGCGAGAGGGGAAGTTACGCGGCTACTGGAACTGCCAGTCGAATAAGACGATCGTCTAGGATGCTTAAAGACTTGGCGTTTTCAGGTTCATCATTTTCGAAGATGGACGTATTAAGAGTATTGATAATTTATTCTATTTATATATTTGTTCGTGGGTTGTTTTATTGTTTTCTCGCAGAAATTTGTCATTAATGTCACTTTCTTTGTCTAGGGATGTCATATCATACAAGTGTCGGTTGATTGAATTTTACGGAAGATTTGAATAATGATCAATGAAATTGTCAATGAAGTCGACTTATTAAACGATATTTAGTAGGCGACTTTGTAATAAGGTTAAATCACTTCAAAGACTTCAGAACAATGATACAAATCGTATATGAATTTTACAAATCAGCCATATAGTAAGACTGTCGTCGATCGCTTGTGACACATAATATCGAATCACACGTGTAATAGACAAACTACCAAGAAACAGGAAGTACGTTGGAGCTCAATTTTTATTTTTATTTCAAACTTCGTTGAAGTTTATGATATCGGAAATCATCGGAATCAAGAGACATAGGATATGTATCTTTGCGATTCTCGTATTAATCGAAAGCCATACTATAAATCTTAATGTAATGTTAATGTCCATCGAAACAGATTGATTAACCCTTTGCACTCCGAATTTTATTTCAATTTCGTTACCAGCAGCTTCCAACGCTTTTAAGTGTTTTATTTGAAATTTACTTTAATTAAAAAATAAAACAATTTAAATAAATAAAAGAAGAAACAAGATCACGTAAATACCAATTTTATTCATACTATTGTTGTATTTTGTAATTTTTAAGTGTATGATAAATCTTCCTTTTTTTTTTTATTTGGAAGAATTTTACAATCAATTCTCATTGAGAATTACAAGTAAATTATTCTGGCGTGGTACTAAATCTTGAAACAACTTCCAGGATACGATCCTGGTTTTATTTAGCACGTTTTTCAAAAAAAGGTGGTACTCGTCAAAGGAGTGCAAAGGATTAACACGAATATTTCTTGTTTCATCCGCACATCTAAAAGAAAATTCATTCCAATATCCCTTCAAATTTTAATCACGATTTTCCACCCTAAACAACACAGTCCGACAAATTGCATGCCATATCGGCATAGCTCGTCCACGTCACAGCGACAAGTGTTTACCTGCGTGTAAATCGTCGGTGAGACGAAGACGTGCGACGAGAGCGAACGCGCGACAAGCCGTTAATTATTAAGAAAATCGATAGGGGAAGAGCCGTCAGTAAGACGAGCTACGAAAAAGGAAAGGTACACAATGAGATCGTGCAAAAGGGCCGTAGTGGATGGACGTAACGCGAGAGCGATCAATCATACTTGCCGATTTAAAGACTATCGGACCTCACGCGTTACGACTAGCACGGAACGAATAGAACGATCGAGTAAATTGACGAGCGTGTTGCTTCTTAAGAAACGTTCGATGATGAAATACTTGCACGAGAGAGAATGGACCAGATACCAGGATGATTCTGCGATTACGAGAAATGAACGTGCGAGGCCTTGTCAGTGAATGTCTATTCCTTTCGTTCTTGATACGAGAAAAAAAAAAAAAAAGAAAGGTAAAGTAAGAGCAGAGACTTGAAATACATGGCAATCGTAGTTACACTACCAACTGTAAGTATTAGAAGACATACTAGTTATACTTGTTGGAAAACTTGAACAGATCTTACTTTATTTAGTATTTTATATTATAAGACACATATGATGTAAATAAATAAAATAACAACTTTATGATCAATTACGTATTTTAAAATATATTAGGTGGTTTATTAAATAATTCAATGTTTCGCACATATACCAGACATTATACAACTTTCTTCCGGAGGAAAGTCTCACTTCGAATTTCATGTTAATTCAATTACTTGACTAGAAAAACTTAAGAAAACACACATTCGTCAGTTCGTTATAGATGCTCTTCTCAGAAAGAGTTCCTCGATTCATCGTTGCTATATTTTTCCTTACTTTCTGCCATCTTTCTACTACTGTAAGTATTTTACGATTCTCCCTTTTATCGTAATAAGTTCTATTATTTTAAATTCAATTTTCAGCAAAAACTACGTTCCTCGTGGAATGTAGCCTGATATCTCCTTCCACCCTGAAATCACAAAAACAACGAAGTTTGCTTCGTTTGCAACGAGGTTCTCTATAATTTCAAATGTTTCTTCGGACTCAACGAAGTTTCCCGAGAACGTGCATCGTAATTGAAGAGCTCAACGCGATTAAAGCTAAATCACCACCTCCAGTGACCGTAACAGAAGAAAAACGAAGGGAAGGAATTCGTTCGAAAATACAGTTTTCGCCCCATTACCGATCAGCTCCGCGCTCGTTTCACCAGCCAGTTTTCACTTGTTCTATAATGGCCGAATGATAATTATCGCGGAACGACGACGATGTCGGGCAGAGCGCGAGCGGCGGCAAACGTTTGTTTTTACAAACGAAACGACGTAATCGTAATGGGCGACTTCCACCTTTGGTCGAGCTCTCCTACCTTGGCCGAATTCCATCGAACGCCTACTTCCTGTCGAGCCTCTGAATACAATCTACCGCGTTTGCGTGCCGCGTTTTCTCTCACTTTTTCGCTCCGTCTCGCTCCCACTCGGTGACCTTTCATTATCGGTTGTCTCTTTTTCGCGCTGTGAAACTGCTGTCCCGTCCGCGTGCACATAACGCGGACCTTTGAAATGCAGCAGAACCTTTCACGCGTATCGTCGATCGGTTGCACGTGCGCGTCAGGGAATATCCACGGATTCCCTGGAAATTTTCTAATTTTCACGCGATTCCGATTTCGAGAAATTGAATGTCCGATGGAAATTGTATACGTCGTATTCGTGGTTTTAGAAGAAAGTAGTACAAGTTAGGTAGAATAATGAATTCGATTCGTTGAACGAAAGCGAGGGGAATTGTGTAAGAGCGGATTATGGAAGTTGAAAATGTTTCTCTCTTTATTTGTTACTCTATGTATGTTCTAAAAGCCAATTTTCTAGTGTTTTTTAATCGTACAATGATTTTAACGATACATACTACGTTACACTTGCATTAATAAAATATAAATCTCAATAATTATTATTTTGTGTGCATACATTTTTACTGTATCTACGCTATATATATATATACTATAAAATTTGTGTTTTGGTATTTAATATACTAACTTAATAATTGAATACCAAATCTTATTCAAAATATTTGCCGTGGAATAAGACTAACAATAAGTATATTTATTGAATTGTCTAAATCAGAGTGAGCTTGATGAAAAGGTTGAGAAATTAAATAAAAAATGTTTAGGGCACAAATCAAATAAGACTATGAAGTACGTTAAATAAAAGAATACACTCCAAGCCTGTATAATATTCGTCTCTTCTATTAAAAAGTAAGTACCGAGATACGTGACTACATAAGCACTAGTTAATTTGCATTTTATGGAAGATAGTGCTATTGTCGCAATAATTCTTCAAAATTTGCAAAACGATGTCATTCATTCTGAAACTATAATTCGCAATCGTCATATTCATAATTTTAAACGACAATATCGTTTAAAACGACAACAGACCTCGTTAAACAATTACAGAAACAATGATTACACATTTCCACGGTAATTTCCAGAATCCTACGTTTGTCTTTGTCCGTAAACCAATAATTTCTCGGCTGGCAAAATAGGGTTTCAAACACCTTTCTTCGTATTAAATTGAAAGGAAGGAGTCACGAGTCGACTCGATGTCATTTGAAAGAGGAAGAAACGGCTAAGGAGGAGAAGAAGGGCCGAGGGAAAAAGGTAACAGAGAGTCGAAGGAAGAGAAGGTTCGTCGAGAAACGTTTCTTCCCACGACGTGGCCCCAGACATTTGGTCCAATAATAACATTAATTTCGTCTACCGAGGAAACCTATTGTTCGGTTGATGCGTCCTACAGCGGATGCCCTTTTATTCTATGTTACACGCTATGATGCAGGTATAACTGCAACACGACGGGAATATGTAAAACGCATGTCGGGTCTATGGAGTTCACCTGTTTCGTTTCGTAGCTTCCCTTTCTTTCGTTTTCCCCTTTTTCGAATTCTTCTTCCTCCGTAATATTTTATCGATTTCTTTCTCAACATCACAGACAACCGACGATCTTCTCATTGATCGTAAGAACTTTCACACACGATGGTGAACCTTTACCTTTACATATATCGCAGCGAATCCTTGTATTTGAAATTTAAAGTTTGTATATTAAGCTTGTTTAAAGTATGAAACTTTTACGAGAAAAATAAACATAAATGATAATGAAACAGTATACGATACAAAGGGTAAAAATACACTTTCATCTATTTAGTTTACGAAAGATCATTCAAATTCCTGATATATTCTATGAAAAGTTACGAGTTCTAGATTTTTCACTACCTACTCTGGTAGTTTTAGTGTTGAAGTATGATGAGTTATAAAATGAAAATGAAGAACGAAGTTATATTATATACATACAGATAATTGAACACTTGTTAGATTTCTACGATTCTGCAAGTCAATTTATTCGACAAGCATAGTTCTGTACTCCGCTTTATACTGTAATTTTTAGGAACGATGACTTAGATGATACTTTTACAATGAACTTCCAAAAATATTTCTCGATACGCGAAGTATAAAAACCTTACGTATATGTGTCTACCAAATAAATACTTCTGAGTTTGATCAAATTATTATTAGCAATTTCTACGCTCGGGACAGCGTATCCAAATAACCGAGAGAAACTGTGACTATCAATTTTAATAAACATGCAGATAATCATTAAACTTTTTTATAATTATTCATTTCCCGAGATACCGCTATGTCGTTTCAACACCAAAATTAAAGTTGAGACAGACCATCGATCTCTACAAAGATCCAAGATATTTACAACAAGTTCGCGCGCCAAACTTTTACGATCGATCATTCATCTACCAGGATTGCCTGATACTTTAATTACCGCTAAGCCTTTACAACAACACCTTAGAGACCGATTTAAAAATGGCCACTTCTAAAAAAGGTGTAAAAACAAGAAAACCATCGAAGAAATATCCAGGAACGGCGTTACGGTTTCGAAATCGGCCGAAATACCGGCAATAAATCCGGCCGAACGTTTCTACGAGGAACGATTGCGTAACAACACAGTTCACCGACTCGAGAACCACGATCTCTCTCTATTTCTCTCCTTGGCTCTCCTCTCTTCTTTTCCTCTACGCCCTAATCCCATTCTCTCTCTTTCTCTGTCTCTCTATCTCTTTCAGGAAAGTATCCCTGAGCTCGAATCTAGATAACGACAAACAAGACGACGAAAATGGGAGGAACGGGTTCGCGTGAAAAAGCTGACGCGTTATCATCCTCGACATCTGGCTGCGCCTTAATTATTTTCTCCAATGAGATGCCTGGGCCTCGAGAAACACCGGAAGCAGCGTTACGTGTATCCGCGAGACGAAACCGCCGTCAGCATTCCACTTTGTCGCCAAAACGTTGGAATGCGCTTTCGAGCATGTGTGTTTTTCACGCGTCTTCCGTGACAGCTACCAAGAAAGTCTGATCGAACACAGTTGGGAGACGAGAATTGTTATAGCCGGGCAAAGTGATTTATAACCATTTTATGGAGTAATAAAGAGAGACCCAACATCGTGAAAAACATTGAGACGGTCTCGGTACTGGATATGTTGTTTGATCACTGACATGACTGATTTTTTTAAATGGAAGATATTTAAAGGAAAGATGAGGTAAGTAAACTTACGATTATGATTTATAAACGATTGACATTTAGAAGCAGTAAGGTAATTAACACAGAGCGCCCTTTGGTTCATTGCGTTATAAATATTATATAATATATTATGATATAACATAATATGATATTATTTAGAGAGAAAAAGGTGAAATAATTTATAAAATTAATTATTCATATGTATAACTGATTTTTTAAGTGAAAGATATTTAACGGAGAGATGAAAGTAAGTTGATTTATAATGCAAATGGTTGGCATTTAGGAGGCAGTAAAATAATTCATAGAGTGTCCTTTGTTTTAACGTATTTTGTTTTATCGTGATTTTTAGTGTGTTATTTTATGTGCAAATGAAGATGAATTAATTTCTTATGCGAATGATTGATATATGGAAGATAGTGAGTAAAATATTGCCGTTTTGTTTATTTAATACTGAAAATAGTTCGTATTTGCAAAAATATTATTCAATGGGGAGATGAACGTGAGATAATTTATAATTTGAATAATTAACTAGGAGAATTGATTTAAGAGGTAGTAAAGTAATTAACAACGTGTCCTTTCTCCTGCCATGCTTGACACAGTGAAGATAATAACTTATGATCGCTATTGAAGATAATTACTTGATATTGAAGATAATAACTTAAGATTGATGGATAGACGAAATTTAATTGTATGCTTCATTTGCACTTTATTAGTCACATGAAATTCGATACATTTATTACTCAGATATTTGTATATGTACGGTGTAACGAATTTTTCAATAGTATCACGAGTTATGATCATATCGCACGTGAGTCATATGTCCACCGATCGACAACTTGAACGATAGCTATCTAAATTTTTACACCTATCATTGTTCTACATCATCGATCTAACCTGTGCTAAACTCTTGTTAACATTTTGTCGATGGCCATTTTTTTAGTATTCTAGATTCCAGATCATAAATCAAACACGATCAAACTTACAAAGGTGATTCAACGTTCGTTGCAAGACAAGTAAAAACACGATCTTCGAAAAAGAAATTCCTGCAACTTTGGAAAGTTTGACAAAAAGACTTTCCCGCTTCGAAACTATCCAAATTACGTTTTAGCTATTTTCAACGTCCTTAGAAACAGATAGATCCACCTAACGTCATCCAACATCAATCTACTACTCGGAGCCGGTGTTCAACTTTGCCTCGAATCAATTCACATATTCCAGGAACAGCTAAATGAATCGAAGAAAGCAATAAACTTCTCTCTCTCTCTCTCTCTCCCTTTCTCTCCTTGCTACACGTACACGCGTATCTCCGCAAAGTTCAAGTACCTATCTCGCGGGATCGAAGTAAAACGAGCAGACCACCGAATCGATCTCTCGGACGTAATAGCTCGCGAGAGGTTAACGCGCGACTTCGAAATCGCTTCTTAGCCCGTGAAACGCGCTTTCGAATCACAGAGTAGCGGACGAATTACAGATTCCATATACGTGCAACGGCAATCGAGTTTTCTTTTTTTTCAACAGGCGTGCACACGCTTATCGCTCGGCCGATGCAAAAACACGAAAACACCGAGCACTCGGGGATTCCGCGAGAACGCCGCGCCGAGGCGAAACCGTAGCCTAATGACTACCTGCATCAAGCCTCCCTGTAACACGAATATAAACGTTCCTCTCTCTCTTTCCTAAGCTCGTCCGCACAAGTCCCGTTTTAATATTCGCATCCGTTCCAATAGAGCCCCCGATAGAATCTCCGCGATCCAGCTTTTTGCGCGACAACACGCGTTTCCGACACGCAGCGATAGACACGCTCTCTTCTCCTCCCCGCTTCTTTCCCTTTTCCCTGCTATCGTGGTATTTGCTCGGTTACTTCCGGTATTTATATTTCACTTTGACCACGGCCAACGTTACTCCACTCTCGGGCGTTTCAACGAAGCGAGGTTTCGAATTATTGGAATAATTCAGTTCGCGTGTGTACCGCAGGAATTCGTGGCATATACGCGAGACGAAACCTCGTAATGGTAGGTGTGTTTGTTGTGTTTTTAATGGGAAATTGATGGCAGCGAAGATGGTCAGGAACGTAACAATGAGACGGTAATTTCGCTTCTGATGTTATACTCGAGGGTCAAAATTTATACGAGCAGTGAATTTTAAATAAGAAATATTTACGACGTGAGTGTTGGTCGAGATAGGATCGATGAAATTGCCTTTTTTTTGGTCATAATTAATAATAAAAGGGGAATTGGAAGATTTACAGGAGCGAGTATGAAAATTGCTAAGTTTAAAAGTCTAGCGGGGTAATTTTTAAGTTTTTCCGAGATTTTTCATAAATTGTCGTATTTTAATTTGATTTGTATAAGGAGTAGAATACCAAATGTGAGTATTGGAGATTCTGAGACATCGAGTCATATAATAATTTCTACTCTGTATTATAATCGAGAAGTACATTTCGAACATTACGTTAACTGTAATTATTAATAATCATAATACCATATATTAATAATTACTAATAATTATTAATGTAAATAAACTATATAGAATTTATCAATATAAAGATCATTTTCGTCGACTTTTAAAATCCATAGAAAATATATCTACATCGATTCCATGAACGAAAAAACGTTCTTCCGTATTATCAAATAAATTACGATCTTTGAAATCACTTTTAAAAAATCATCCGCCTCGACGTATACGGATTTAATCCTGTTATTAAGATTTTCCACCACTGTCTTATATAACGTTAATAATATTTTGAATTCTTGATATTGAAATTATTTTATTAATGTCATTAACGTCTATATTAAAATCTTTAATATAATAATATACTACGAAAATCAACAATACAGTACTGCAGTGACGCGTAAATAAAATAAACTAAATATTAGTTATATAAATGTAGAAAATCGCAGAAAAATGTCCAAGTCACATAGCCTCACGAGGAATAACTACGAATTTCAAATTTAGCTTCCAAAATATCAAAACCCTTTCATACATTGTCAAAAAAAAAAACCCCATAATATGCAATTTGAAAACATATCAAATAACGATAAACGCTCGTGCGAGATATTAAAATTATATTCAACGAATATTCGAATGATCATATCGTTAAACCAGAGGAAGACCGATACACAGTCGTAGGTGCGTTTTACGACTTCTCACGAATTAGTTCTAAAGTGGCATAACGCGTTTCTTTCGCAGGTACGGACGTTATTACTCGCGTGTTTTTCGCGAGGAACATACCTCGAGGGTACGATTGTCTCTCCTCTCCTCTCCTCTCATGGTTCACTCCTTTATCGTTCGCCAACACCGCCACGCGTATTTCACTTTAGTCGCGGCTTCTTACGCTGACGATTATCCCGGCAATTTATTCGCCCTAACTATCGCGCGTAATCGTTCATTCAATTACCATTCGACTATCGTCTTTATAGTTTTTCCGCGAACGAGACCGCCGTGTTTCGCCTCCCCTTAATGGGAAACCATCGCCTCTTCGTGGCTTCCGTTTCGTCTCGCGTCTGTTCCTTATATGTGCCTCCGCTTCTTGAGAATGGCGACGATACGTCGGCAGGGGCGAAACTTTGTTATTCAAAACGTTACGGTAATCGTACTACGCTCCTAGCGAACGACTACTAGTCGAAAACGAATAGAACGAAATTTTGTCGTACGACGGCCAAGTTTACGAGAAAATCAAGTTCGAAGATTTAACACGTTGCCTGTCGTTTTGCCTGCCAGTATGGCAGACTTGACGATCAATCTTTTTGCAGCAATTTAATGCGTTCGAATGTTAAACGCGATTTGATTGTAGTTATTAGGTATGCCTATTGGCATTATGTGTTATTATTATGACATTAGATTTAATTATATTTATTTAGCAGAGCTTTGGTAGCGTAAAATAATTTCAAGTTGGATACAAGACCATGGGTTTTGCGATATTACGTACGGCTGTAAAGACATGGGGCAAAATTTCAACGTTTCTAAGAAACGGACACGCGTTCCAAATGGCGTACTATATAATATGCTTCGAGTAAGATTACGAATGTTTCCTATACGTATGGTTTAATGGAGCAGACGTAAATGTAAAACAACGTAAATATTCGGCATTGTGTAAATTACAATTACGATTCAACAGTAGATAATCAAAAAGTAATTAGTCGTAAAAAGTCGTCTGATCTTTAACCCTCTATAGCCAGAATTCTATTTACTGGTATAAAAAAAGAAGATTATCGGTTACAATTTTCTATGATCTAAGACTCGAGAGCTTAAGAACGTACAATTATATTTACATATAGATCGTTTGGTATTAATATAAGGGTATACTAATAACGTAAAATTCTCTAATAACAGACAGATAACATTAATCTTAGGTATTATGTAAATTATATATATGTAAGGTATTATGTAAATGTATATTAGGTAAAGTGAATATTTATCGTGATAAAGCGTTACAGAGAGTTAATTAAACGAACTGGTATTTATAAAAACACGCAGAAGATAGTACGTATTAGGTTAAAACAAGATATTTATGTATCGAATAGATTTGTTTTTCCTACCTTTAACCGGAGATCGCAGGAGCTCGATTCTCATTCTTTTGTTGAAACAGGAGACACGTCGATCGTAAAATTAACTACTTTTGTACGACGATCGAATACTAAATTATGCGTATTTAACAGAGGGAAAGCGAAAACTGCGACGTAACGCGACGTTACCGAAACGAAATCCGAAACGGAACTAACCTTCGTCGCTGCTCTACAAATCTTACAATTACGAAATCAAAACAATTGGAGGGCAGAAATGCTTCGGTTTGACTTCTACGGTTTTTGTTTACGACCAATGGCACTGAACTCGTTTGAAATGTACCTGAAATCAAACATGTTCAAGAATTAACATTTGCTTACGATAAAGTAATATAATTTTTAATACATATAGTAACATAATATTCTGTTAACAAAGATACTATTTCTGCCTTATGAACAAACTCTTTTTTTCTACTATATTTAATCAATTTTTAATTGTTACCTTATCTAAATTATTTTGTCCAATATTTAATACGTAAAACGTTAAAGTTCTTATTCTGCGGTGCAGATTAATTCGCCTTGTACATATCTTGTTGTAAAAATTAATATCAACTACATTCGCGTTTAACGATATCAATGTAAAATATTCGTTTTAAACAATCGCTGTTCGAAGATAAAATTACTTAATAACTATTGATATATATTTCAGCGTAACGGTATAGAATTACCGGGCTTCGTCCAGCACACACGTCAGAAACGCAGGTGTACGGTCGAGAAGGAAGAAAAATCTATCGATCGATAGGTCGTATCGGGAAAAGATCGAATACGGGAAAGGAAACGTGATCGAAGAGGTTTCATGATCATAAGACACGATATACGAGCAGCCTCTGGCTTTTGCCTTCTCTTTGTTTCTTCGTCTATCACTGTCTGATACAACGCTTCACCCTTTATACCTATCGGATCTTCGATCTCGATGTAGCCTTAATAAATATAATAGTAACCTCGCCGTTCAACGTCTACCATACTGTCATCCTCTTGAGTAATTTCTTCCTGTTGATCGTAGATAACGATATCGTCATTTTATCGAGGACCAGCCAAGTTGACTGCCATATTTTGGCTAAACTGATAGCTACCGATTAATTATGTCAAAATAAACCGTTTCGTGCTATAAGGATTGCATATACATAATATCATAATGTATAATTTCATTTTTTTCTGACTATTCGTAATGGTACTTTGAACTACATTTTTGGTCAACATATATATTTTACAGGTTACTTGGACGTTCAACACAAATTGATATTTTATATAGGTAATACAAGTATCTATCGTCTTTATAAGTTTTGGATTCATCGGACTTTCAATTGTTCGGACATTAATTCACCGATCGACGATCTGGTCGTGGTTCGATAGTTGAAGATTTCTTTTGGAGCGTTGTATCAGATTGTCCGGAAAGTGTCTTTCCATCGCAAACGTGTTTTTTACAACAGCGCACATTCATACAAACGTGAAACCGAGTCTGTGAAATGTCGCGGTGTTTATCTCAACAGCACAAAATGGATCGTACGTAATTCGACAAAATAATATAAAACAAAAAACGTTGTGCGTTTATTATTTCCTCGCAAAACGAAAGAAACTTTTCGGACAATCTGATATATATTGTTAGGGTTAGATTTTCATTAAGAAAGTCGGAATTTATGGGAATATTTACGAGGGATGACAAGAGCAACACGAGCTTGCAAAATCGTATAAAAATCAACGAAGAGAAAGGGAGAATCAGGTAGGCAAAAGGAGACAATATTGGTTTTTGTATTAAAAGAATTTTCAATTATTTGAAGAATTGCGTTAGATCGAAAGAATTGTTAATCTGCAAGATACAGTTGTATTTCAACTGCAGCCAGAAGTTTTGTATTCTTTTATTTTATGTTACATCGTATATCTTGAAAATACAGTCATCGATAGTTTAAATCATTGCTCATTTCCATATCTTCACGGTATCATATACGGACCTATTTACTTGCACAGTAGCTTCCATGATATAGCGAGGTCTTAAATTAAAGCATTAAGCTCGCTGATGCAGTGACCCAGGGTCGCATATCGTGAAAATATACTTCTTTCAATTTATCTCAGAATTTATTGGGTTTTATTAAAACTGTATTCGATACCTTATCTTCCTTTCTCTTCTTTATAAAATGGATAATCAATAACTGGTGTATTACTACCAATTTATTGTTTCTTCGGATAATGTGCAAAGATCGGTAAAAATTATGAGCTATAGATCAGATGCTATTATTGTATAATAAAGTTATATTAAATATACTCCTTAGTTTTAAATCTTCTGACAAAATATATGATTCAAAATACTGGTAATAAATGGAATGTATCTTAACGAATGATATTAGAATCTCAAATATGACGAATGCGTGTATTCTCTATATACGTCTGTATCAGAAATTGTAATTTCAAGCGACAAGATTTACAGCAAAGAACGAAAAATTGTCAAACTTCTACTACGTAAAGACTTTCAATGTTGAGTAATCGATATCCAGATATATGAAACGAGTAAACTTGTTCAAAAGATATTCCATTATCGGAATGCTAATGGCACATAAACTTAATCTAGAAACATCACTGAACCTTTATTTTGGAAATACAACATGTAAATCCACAATTTATAATAACTACGCCCATACAAGAAAGATCAAAAATTTCTCTTCGAGCAAACACGGTTCCGTCAGAAAATTCCCTCCGATATAACCAACTTTTCATTTTTCCAATACCCTGAAAGAAGAACCGAGAACGAACATCAGATACGAACGAAACGCAGTCATTATCACTACCTAAAAGGGAGAGACAATGGCAGTGTCGTGACAAGAGCGTGAAGCTCTTTCACCGTAACGCATCCTATTCCAATTTCGCCCGTATCTCATTATCGTTGATTCCACAGATGCTATCGCAAAGAGAGAAAATGAGAGACAGGGCGAGGAGACAAGATCGACCGGCTTATGCAAACGGAATAAGATCGGGCAATACCTTCGGCGGCCTCTCCCTTCCTGTCCCTTTCCAGTCTCCCGTGAAACGTGTCCACGCATTTAATGCCGTTGCACACGCACGTGTCCTACGCGGCCGCATAGATCCTGGTCAGGCGGCGCGTTCATTTCCTGCTAATTAAATTAGTGTATCGGCCACTGTCCGGTGTCGTGCGCGACCCGTCCAACGAGACCATCTCTCTTTCGCTCTATTCACAGAGGTAAACCGCTCTTTCGCTCGCTCCAGCGAGTTTAACGACCCCTTTCGCCTCAACTTGCCTGCCTCTGCTGCCTCCATCTTCATCAGTCCTAGCCACCGATTCCCAGGAGTCTCGTATCGGACGCGACTGTTGTTCTCATTAGGATAAAACATTGCAGCCGAGCCGCTCACCGGATCAACCGGCGCGCACCGGCGCGATAGTCGTCAACGTTTTGACGAACCGGGCACACCTTGTCAGACCTTTGCGTAGGTGGAATTCCAGGTGATCTCTTTGGGCGTTCTGGTAATGAATGGTTTGTTGATGAGGCATGATAAGTGCTGATGGATTAGTCGTGTGGATAATTTTAGACACTTTTTAGGATGGTTATTGCGGGCTTTAGGAAGTTGGAATTTAGGTGAGTTCAGATGATTTGATTAATGCGGTGACAAAGAAAAAGGTACGTGGAAAGAGATATATGTATACGATGCTGCAACCAGGGAAACAGACTTTTATTCGTATATTTACAAAAAAGTCGTTAAAAATTCTTGAAAATCCATCGATTCAATTATTAGTTGCAATTTAATTACGAATAGATCATGTTCACTTTTGGAATTCTTTAGGAGTGGTTACAATAAATTTTGCGAGATTAGAATTCGGGTGAGTTTAGATAATTTGATTATTGCTACGGCAAAGAGAACTTGAGCTTTGAAATCTTTTGTAAATTGTAAATTGTAGTAAGTTAGAATTCACGTGAGTTTTGATGAGCTGATTTAATCGTAGGATTATTAATGGCTGAAGTATACAGTTAGTATTACAATTTAAATGAAAGGTAAAAAAAGCTATATAGTGCAAGGTGAAAGTCAAGCTTTATATATATATATATATATATGAAAAATCATTTAAATCCTCGAAAATGCAGTTTTAAGTTTATAAAGTGTATACGAACTATTTTGTAATGTTAGCGTTAATGATGCTTGACAAGTCAAAATGATAAATTAGTCATGTGCCTAACGTTAGAAGTAGGTTTGTAAGCTTGGAATTTAAATGATTCTTGAACTATTTGATAATGGATAGTTTATTAATGACGCTTGATAAGTGATACTGACGGATTAGTAATGCGGCTACCGTTAAGAATTTTTTAGGGGTGATTACCGTACGCTGGTAGATCGGCATGATCTTGGGCAATTCGACTAATGATATTTGATAAGTCGTGATGATGGATTACGTGATTAATGCTAGCGGTAAGTTTATAAGGTTGAGATTTAGGTGGTTTTTGATGACTCGATATGATATTTAGTTATTAATGACGCGTAATAAGCACACGCAATATAATCGTGGTTTAATTATGTAAATAGTTACAAATATTTTTGTAGGATTGATAATTATAGCTTTGAAATTTCGTGGTTTAAGTGATATTAAATGATTTGGTTGACATTGAATTGGATCTTAATCGCCGAAATAAATGTATAGGAATACTTAGATTACGCTTAGAATTGATATCAAAATAGTTTCAGGTTTGCTTGACACGTGATTTACAAGATCTTCGCCGATACACGTTTGCACTAGTCTCGGCGCTCTCTTTGTCTCACCATCTTCTATACCACACTACCAACGGAACAGTTGCATTACGAGACGCTGTGTACGCACATACTCCCACACACTCATACTCATATATGTGTGTCGCTACTACGCGGCTAATCCAGTGTAGCACACAAAATTGCACATATCTCGATAGACATTTATTAACGACAAGTGATAACGATAGAGGAACATTAGAAATAGTTTTGTATAACGCGAATAAGCGTAAAGATAGATATATTATTAAGTAATTAAATTTTAATATAACGTGTATAGCTTCCCTTTGGTTAATTGTGTGCAGGTACTGAAATACTCACACATAGAATAATTTCAAATAAGCTTAGTAATGGATACAAAAATTGTATAATGGAGTTTATAAAGGCAGTAATGGATCTGAATGTCGATACCGACCGAGAACGTGGAGAAAAACATGCGGGAGTAAATATAAAATCGGAAACGAGCCGTTAATCGGATTACCGGATGTGTTAGGGTGGCCACGTCGCTGCGCCGGAGGTCAGGAGTTCCGAGTAAAAGGCTTCGTTAGCGTGAAATGAAGCACACCAGGAAAGTTCGACAGCATTAGTTCTTCGTGGAATCACATCATCAGGGTGTTTAACCAAGAACGTGCGATCGATCGTTACATTTTCTTACGAACGACTAACACTTTGATAATCGATCGATTGAACTGTTTACAAAGAAAATAATTTATTAATAACCACTTTCACTTAAGTTAATTCCTTGTGTTTTGAGATTTTTTTTAGGCTACCCACGTTAAAATTTATTTCATAGAACTTCCTTTATGTGAACTCCATTTCTTTAAACGAAGTTATAGCTTGTTGAATTTACATATGTAGATGTGAATTCCTACTATATGAACGAAAGATCGTAGATAACAGGAAGTTGTATGAACTGCTCGTCTTCCGATAGGTTCAGTTAATCAATCAATCTTGGCTGATATAAATGTCACTGATCGTAAGATAGTATTCCTCCAACTTGGGTCTAATAGTGTTCACTGTCATGAACTGAAAGGAAATTTGAAGTTGGAACGAGGATTCAACTACTATGACTATAGTCTATCGTAATTATTTATCAATACCGTAAAACAGGAGGTTAAACGGTCGTCATTAAATTCTTTTTACAGAAACTTTTACCTAATTTTAATATTCTCTACACGAAAATTAATTCGTAAAACAAAATTTCCAACCAACGACGAGTACTCCAAGAGAACAAAATACATATTTGCAATACTACAAAACAAAGGGTGAAACACTGACAATCAATTGATTTTGATAGAAA